>ML776697.1:341428-369658 GCA_009831015.1 Picea engelmannii
TTCCTTGTAGATATTGAAGTTTTCAAAAGCTTCTGACTTGTTCTTGAGAAAGAAAACTGCAGTCATTCTTGTATAATCATCAACTAATAACATAAAGTATCTCTCACCTTTTAAGCCCTTTGTTGTAGTTGGTCCAACTAGATCAGTACACACAATTTCTAGTGGTCTTTTTGTTGAATATTCCTTTGATTTGAACCTGGTCTTTGTTTGCTTTCCTTGTTGAAGATGCCTGCATAAAGTGTTGGTTGGTTTCATGATCTGGGGCATTTCTCTGACTGCTTCTCTTTTTCTAACTTTGACAAGGTTATCAAAATGCATGTGACCCATTCTTTTGTGCCATAGCCAACTTTCATCTTCCTTTCCTAGACAACACTTTTCATTTCCAATTTCACTTAACACATATATGTTGTTTGAAGTTCTTGCAGTTGTATCGACCAGTTTCCCTGAACCTTCTCTTCTTATCTCACACTTTTGTGAATCGAAAGTGACTTTATGACCTTGGTCACACATTTGAGTCACACTTAGAAGATTATGTTTCATATCTTCTACCAGTAGAACATTTTGTGTCTTTTTATTCTTGTTTCCAATTTGGACTGTGCCTTCTCCAATGATTTTGGCTGAATTATCATTTCCAAAGGAGATTGATCCATTTCTTTCCTTTCGCAATGTAAGAAATTTGTCTCTATCACCTATCATGTGTTTTGAACACCCAATATCAACATACCAACCTTGTTTCTTCTGCTTAGCTTGTAGAGATACTATGCATTCTTCATTGCTATACTGATCTTGCTTTCATATCCATGTCGTTTTCTGAGGTTCTTGTCTTTGATTGTTGTTATTTTGTTGAGGTTTTTTAGGAGGGACTATCATTCTGCAATTTTTGCCACATGTCCAAAATTGTTACATTTGTAACATTCCACTTCAGTGCTCAAAGATTCAAACATGTTGTAACTTATTCTTTGTGTTTCACTAGGTCTTCTTGAGTAACCCCTTTGTGTATGACTCTCAAAGTTGTTATTTTTGTTGTTGTTAGCTCTGTAATTCGCAGCTTTATGTCCAAAATTATTACATGCATAACATAAACCAAAAAATATAGTTTGATACTTGGGAATTGAAGATATTTTGAAAGAAGGTGCTCTTATGAATCATTCTTATTCTTGAGGCCTATCTGTCTCTTGTTGATTATAAAATTTGAATCTTCTCGGTGGAGGAGTGTCCCTGTAATATTCCTTGTACATCTTCCTATCCCCTTTGATTGTTTTTGGATAGCTTTTTGGATTTGTTTTGGAGCTTGATCCCTTTTATGTCTGATTGTATCCAAGTCCATACTTGTCAAGATGATATTTTTGACTGTTGATAATGTCATCTAGAAATTTTGAGCTATTCTGCATATTTTTCTTTTGAATATCCTTTCTTAGTGTGACAATCTTTGCTTCCAAGTTTCCAATGATCTTGTCCTTTTCTTCTAGTTGTTCTTTGGGTGCTTCTTCAATTCTTTTATCTTCTTCTATTTGAACCTTCAATCTTGTGATCATTTGTTCTAGTTCTCGAGTGTCTTTTTTCTTGTCTAGTTCTTCTTGTAGTTTCTTTTTTTTCTTCTTTTCTCTTCTGATAACTTCTATGGCACACATTAATTCTTCTCGATGGTCAAATTCTACCTCTTCAATTTCATCTTCAACTTCTTCATATCCTTCTTCGGCTTCTTCATATTCTTCTTCGGAGTCTTCTTTGTCAGAATCTTTTACTGCCATGAATAGAACTCTTCATGTCTCACTGTCATTGATTTCATCTTCATCTGATGATGAGATGTCTTCTTTGATGCATAAGATTTTCTTGAAATCTTTCTTTGTAGTTATTTTTCCTTTATATGTGTGTGTTTCCTTTTGAGTAACCTTCATCTTTTCTTTTTCTTATGAGGACATTTGTTAGCAAAATGACCAATACCATCACAATTAAAACAAATTAAAGGAAGTTTACCTCTATACCTACAATTGGTTCCCTTGTTCAGTCTTTTGATGAAGTTGGCCACTTCTTCATCATCTTCTGAGATGTCGTTGTTGTTTCTATATTCTTCTTGTTCCTTTTTCTTTTTCTTTGATCTTTTGGCTACTTTGAAGGTTGCTTCTTTTACATCTGAATTTTCCTATTCAGTTATCATTTCATATGCTGTGAAGATTCCATGAAATTCATCCATGCTTATTGATTTCAGATCCGATCTTTCTTCTAGTGCTGATATCTTAGGGTTGAATCTCATAGGAAGACATCCTAGTACCTTTTGAACAATTACAGATTCTTCGATTTCTTCTCCCAATCCTATGATTGCATTCACTGTTTCATCAGCTCTTAAGAAGTAGGCTGCAATATTCTCATCTTCCTTCATTTTTAGTTGTTTGAACTGACCTCTGTAAGTTTGAAGTTTTGTTTCTTTGACTTTTGTATCTCCTTCATAAATATTTCGAAGCTTGTCCCAAATCTCTTTGGCAGATTTACAATGTGCAACTTTGGTGAATATTGTTTCACTGAGACCATTCAAAAGTGAATTTGTAGCTTTGGAATTATTCTGGCCAAGTTTCACTACTTTGTCATTTGTTGGTGGAATTGTTGGTACTGTGTATCCATCTACAATTGATTACCAAATTTCAAACCCTTGTGCTTGTATTTATGTCTTCATCCTTATGCTCCAAAAAGCATACTTATGTCCATCAAAGTGTGGTATTCCATTTTTATATGAGTTGGTACTCTCCATGATCTACCTTTCAATGGTTAAACTGATTTCTGAAGGAACCTTCTCTTACACAAATTGTTGGATCACTAAGAGGGGGGGTGAATCAGTAATAGCGTAATTATAATCCTTTTTCTCCAAATAATCCAAGTGTTATATCAATGTAGAAGTATTATCCAATAATGATCAATAATAAATGAATAATCACACACATACAAAGTACACCAGTGTTTTACGTGGAAACCCAAATTGGGAGAAAACCACAGAATGCTTTATCTTATATGTCTTGAAGAATTACATTCATTGGAAGCACCAACTTCCTTTGTTTTCCAGCTGCAACTGGAAGGAGGCTCAAACCCCCTAGTTTCTCAGGCTACAACCTGAGGGAAGCTCCAACTCCCCAATTCTATGGCTACAACTAAAAGGATTTTGCAACCCCCTATGTTCTCTAGCTACAATCGGAAGGTGGCTACAACCACCTGTCCTTGATCCGTCCAACCGCCCTGAAGTAGAAGTAGAATGATGGAACCACTGTCACACTATCACTGTGAGATATACCGCTGTAAACATGTACCAATAAACTTGAACCATGCATCAACCTGTACCTCAACTTGTAATCAACATGTACCATAAAAAAGTGCATTAACCATGCACCAACCTGTACCAAACAATCTGTAATCAACCTGTACCATAAACAAGTGCATCAACCATGCACCAACCTGTACCAAACAATCTGTAATTAACATGTGCCATAAACAAGTGCAACCAATCATGTACCAAGTATGTACCAATCATGTGTGAATTACTCTTCAACTATGACTCATCAATATGTACCAACATCATCAACTATACACCTCATGTATGTGCCAACTCATCAACTACTTGTCTCAACCATGTACCCAACTTGTACCTCAACCAAAATCCCTCATCAATTTCATCATCCAAATATGATTTGTAACTCTGTAATAGACCTAGTGTATATGATAACATACCTGCAAACCTTCCTTAACTTTAACAACAATAGACTCGCATTTTCATCAAACGTTTATTTAGTCTCACAAGACTAGTTTTGGATTAGTCAACAACCCTAACTTGAAATAATAATAACTTTGTACCTGTAATGAATAAAGATCTAAAAATGATACACAATGTTCTTTAGTGTGTTTTGTGCAATTTATCCAGGTGTCACTACTTGGAACCTCTCATAAAAGGAGTTATGGCAAAAATATCACACCTTGTTGAATTCTCGCTTATTCTACAGAGCGACCTTGTAGAGTGTGCCCCGCACATAATGTTTGTTGAATTGATCGAAAAATGTTACAAAGCATACTAAAGACTGTAATATAACCAACACATTTGGTCTTACTAAATTTGGATCTATTATGAATAATTTATGACGTTTTTACCCGAAACACCTGTTTTTACTAGTTTTAGGACTAGCCACAAACCCTATTTTCCACGGAGTGTAACTCCAAAAATACAACGACCCACAAGATGAATTTTTTACCACAGATACTTGGATATGTTTCCTCAATGGAATAGAAATTTCATGGTCTGAATCATTCTAAAAAAAAAAATATTGCAAAAATGGTGAGATGACCTGAAAAAAAACATACCTTAGAAAGCATCATCAAAAGAATTTATCCTTCCTTGAATTCCAGCCTTCTTTTCTTCACTTTCCTAAGAAATTCGGCTTAGATATCCTTTGGTTACCTAAGACACCTATAGGTATTCAATATGATCAAGTGTGTCTTAAATGAGAGAGCCTTGCCTCTTATTTATACTCTCCAAGTACCTTCCTTAAAAACATCTTCTAGGTCACTTTGCCCACTTTCCTTATTTTAGGGTTAACCCACTTCTAATTTCTCCATTAAAATTATTATTGAATTAATTTATTTTGTATTCACTTTGAATTATAGTACACTCATCACTTCAATTTACTATTTACCTTTTAAAATATCTTAAACCACTTTGACTACTTTGACCTTTTGGGGCTTCTAGATGACATATGAGGGTCCTCCAACTTCGTAAGGCCATAACTCTCAAATCATAAGGATTTATGTGACATTCCACATACCACAAGAAATGGAATGACATGTAATATCCATATATAATATTATTACCTAAAAATATATCAAAACTCATACTTTTATCCATCAAACAAACTTGGGTCCATTATCCAAACCTGGGTTCTCCAACTTCACATGGCCATAACTCTCTAACCGTGAGGAGTTATGTGGTGTTCCACATACCACCAAAAATGGAATGATAATCACTATCCATATAGAATATTTCTCTGACAAATTCATTGGAGTTCATCTCATTATTCCACAAATAAGCATGGGTTCTCTAACCATACTTCTAGGATAACTCAATCCGCAAAGCATCTTCCTATGATGGATTTCACCATAAGGGGACCACTTTGGAGTTCATCCATTTCTACTTATTATCAACCATGACAAGACAATAATGATTCATCTTTACATAAAACAATCTTGGGTCCATTACCCAACCTTTGTGCTACAGGAGTTTCTTCAAGGGTTGACATCAATGACAACCAACCTTAATCAACATCATCTACTTCGCAGGTGTTGCCTAAAGGGATGGTAGTTAGGGTTTTTTTGGTGCATTTTTGTATCATTGAACCCCAGGTCTGCCCCCATCCCAACAGTATTCACCACATTATATATTCTTTCGTTCCCCAAGTCAGTTATCCCTTCCTCATTCTAGTGATAAGTCATATCAAGCTAGGGAAACATTCAAAACCATTGAAACAAAAAGGAACCCAAAGTATAAAACTTATTAAGGTTCATCATGCATCAAAGAACAAAGAAAAAATTACAGAAAGTGGTATCCAAAAATTATAGAATTTTAAGGGTGTGTTGAGTGCTCAACAAATGGTGAATCATTGGTAGAATCCAGACTCTCTGTTTCTCCTTTACTAATATTGGAATACGCTTGGGAGTTGGCCATTAACTTGAGAAAATGAAATAGGGATGATTCACAAATATGTATACATAAAACCCATGGAACATTTTCGTTGAACACTCATGGGGATTCAATCGATTCCATTACTCTTTCCATTAAACCAATGACTTATACATGCTTGTAGAGAATTGAGTTGGAACTCAATGTTGCTAGGAAGACACGCTGCCAATGAGTGTTCATATCCCTCGCAGAGTCACCCTGATATCATAGACCTTACTTCACTATTAGTGAGCTTCCATAGCCCCAGAGGATATATCTTCATACCCTCCCAGATTATACATTATGTCTTACTATCATGTGTTTGTCTTTATTGCATAGGTGCCAAGAATGAACTAGGGAGGAGGATATTTGTTTCTTGGTAGAGGAAAAACACATTATAATAATCTTTATTGTCTTTCCTAAATAGTATGAGAACCAATTATACTCCTTCTGGGGTATCAGTCATACATTCCTCTGTTCCATTTCATTCGGTATTCCCTGGCCATGAGGTAAGAAACTTGTTTGCTCCTTGATTAATTTGTATACATGTATGTGAATTATTCATGCATTGAAGTCTTTGGGCTAGTAAGCCTTCCCCACTTAGCCTGTGAAATTAAAAACTGAGAGATAGAGACCTAGGATCATCACATTATGCCACAAGTTTAACAAAAACACCCTCTTAATTTCACTAAAATAAAAATAAAATAAAAAAACTAAAGCAATAAAACCAAATCATAGGAGAAGAAAAGGTAAATTGAAAAATGAAACATCAAACTAACAATCAAAACAGAAATGAAAAAGAAATCAAGGTAAATTATAATACAGGAGACTACCTTTTGGGAAGTTATGAAAAGAAATATTTCAAGGCTTGGCCATTGATGGGAATAGCTTCAATCTCACCCCTAAATTTTTGCAAATAATAAGTTCCTACCCCAATTTTCTCAACAATTTGAAAAGGTCCAAGCCACAGATTTTGGAACTTTGAATGTTTCCCCTTTGGCTCATCGATTTTATCCCACTTGAGAACTAGGTCCCATAATTATAAATTGGTATCCCCAATATTATGTTTATCAAACCATTTTTTAACTATTTGTTGATGATATGCAAACTTCCTCCTTGCCTCTTCTCATTCTTCTTCAACCATGATGAGGGTGTAAATTATTTGTTGCATGTTGGATAAAGGTTGTCCTCTTAAGGACTGAGAAAGTTGTAAGGGTGGGAGATATATCTTAGTTGGAAGGATGGATTCTTTACATACACCAGAAAGTAAGGAAAATTCCATAGATCTTCCTTAGGGGTTACCCTATCAACATACAGAGCCTTGTCAAGTGCATTGTGCCAATTCCAATTATTTTCTACTACTGTCTTCTTAAGGATTCTTACCATAATTTTATTAGTAGACTCAACACACCATTACTCTGTGGATAATAGTTGGAAGAGTACCTTAGAATAATCATTTTATCTAAGGCAAATTTAGTTAAGAGAGTAGAAGAGAAATATGCAACATTATCAAATACCAAAACCGAAGGAACCCCAAATCTCATCGTGATGTGTTTCTCTAGAAACTGTATCATTAGTTTTTCATTAACATGAGTAAGGGGAATAGCTTCCAACCACCCTGTAAAGTAATCAATTTTCGTAAGTATGCATTTGTGTCATTTTGATGAGTTCAAATTTATCTCTCCTATTATGTCAGTTCCCCATTGCTCAAAAGGTCTAGAAATTGTCATTGGTTGCAATGTAATGGTTTCCCTTTTCTCTTTTCCATCACTAAATTGACAAACTTTTCATTTTCTAACATATGTGTGAGCACCTTTGAAAAAATTTGGTCAATAATATCCTGCCCTTAAAATTTTGTGAGTGGTGGTTTCTCGTACGAAGTGTCCCCCTGTCGGATCATCATGAAGTTCCTCTAACACTCTCTTAGTGTTTGATTTTTCGATTCATTTTAGAAACACACCATCATAATTCCTACGAAAAAGTATAGAATTAATGAGATAATACTAAGAAGATTTTATCCTGAGTGCTCTCCTTTCCCTAGGATTTAATTGATCATGGCAGGTGTCATGATGCAAGAAATAAGATAAGTTAGTATACTAGGAATCTCTCTCGGGTGGGATATACATTACTTTACTACACCATAGGGAAAACTCATAATCCCAACCTGAATTCTCTGATTCAATAAGATCTTGAGATTCTACAGCCAGTTTACACAACCCTTGGACCCTAACTATGTTTTTTGGTTTAATGTCTAGATCGAACTCTTATATTACCACCATCCAATTGCCTCTCCTTTCTCCCATTTCTTGTTGCGTGAAAAGTGACCTCACCATTGGATAGGGAATTATAACCTTAGTATGGTTCTTGCGCATATAGGATATGAAGTGTTTTATTGCTTTATAGGCAGTGTAAGCCTATTTTTTAATGGCAAGGTAGTTAATCTCAGGTCCTTGGAGGTTTGTGCTCATAAATGATATAGGGGCCTCGTTGCTTTTGTCATCGTTTTAAGTGAGGACTACAACTAAGGATTGATCGGAGGAAAAAGTGTAAAGGAAGAAATATTTGTTGAAATCGAGACTCCATAGAACAGGGGCTTGGGAAATAGTATCTTTGATTTCATTAAGGGTCTTTCTCCCTTCCTCACTCTGTTTAAACTCTACATCTTTGCGTACCATATTTTTAAATGGTTTGACTATTTCTTCGAAGTCAGGTGTGAATTTCCTCACAAAATTGATCCTTCCAAAGAAAGATTGCATGGCCTTCTTGTTGTGAGGTAGTGGAAGTTGTGACATCATCTAAGTAGACCACCATGCATTTGTTTATCATCCCACTAAAGGCCACATCCATGGATCTCTAGAAGGTTTCTCCTGCATTAATCAATCCAAATGGCATGTGTTTATAGGTGAACGTACCCCACTTAGTACGAAAAGTTTTCTTTAGTCTATCTTCTTATGATACCAAAACTTGGTTTTTCCTGAGAATATATCTATAAGTGAAAAAATATCGGATCCATATATAGTCTGCAATATTTTTTCCATAAGAGGAACAAAACAGTTATATTTTTCTAAAGCCTTGTTCAAGTTTATGAAGTCTACACACAGACAGATTTCTCTTGACTTCTTTTTAACAAGCACTAAGTTGGATACCCATGAAGAATGTCTCACTTCAAATATGATATTGGTATCCAGTAGTTTTTTCAACTCTTTCTACATCATAGGTTCAATAGATGGATGAAACTTACTTAGTTTCTTTTGGAACGACTTGACTTCAGGTCTTAGTGGGATGGTGTGTTGGATGATCCTAGTATCATATGTTTTCAAATCTTGGTAGGACCAGGAAAAAACATCCTGGTACTCTCTAAATAACTTTAGGTAAGCCTTCTTTTCCTCAGGGGATAGTGATTTCCTGAGGTTAATATTCTCGGGATTATCGGTAGTTCCTAGAATTATAACTTCATAGGTAGGACAAGAACTGCTCGTTTTGACATTCTTGGGATGTTAAATTTTTTTCTCGTAAATCGAATAGGTTTTTGAGGTTGACCACTCCCCTAGGAATAGTGTGAAGTTTGGGTTTAGTTGATTTTTTCTCCTTTCTTCACTATTCTCTCCATATTCTTGCTTAGTGAGTATTTTATGAAAAACTTCATCATCAATAGCCAAATCCCTAAATTTTTCATCATTGGTCAAAAAATATACAATGTGTTCATCCCCTTCAAAAACCCTCCTATTAGTGATGGTTTTAGGTGTGGAAGGTTTGTATAACAATTGTATGGTGAACTTAGAAGCTTTGAAATCTTCTAAGGGGGTAATATCAAAGCTACATTTGCAAGAGATTCAGCGACTATATTCTTTTTTCGAGCGATTGTTGTAATGTTGAATGCTAGAAAGTGATATATCAACATGTGTGCCTCCTATTGAGACTTCCTCAAGTGTGGAGAATTGAAATGGATGGTATTATTTATCTTCCTGGCTATTATTTTTGAATTATCGAAGACAAATAGTTCCCTTATATTTAGGTCAATGGATTTCTTATTTCCTTGAACTAATTCCTTGTATTTGGCAGTGTTGTTTGTGCATTCGAACTCTAATATACAAGATAAGAATTTATGTTTTCTTGTTGGATCAATGAAAATGTAGTGTGCACTAGCCCCTTCTTGGGATTTAGATCCATCGAAGAATAGATTCCATATCTCATAAATGAATTTTAGTACCCTTTTGTCGAAGTCTACTTTTGGAATTATGTTCTCATCTTTCATGCTCTGAGCATGAAGATTTTTCTCCAGTTTACTATATTGCTAGATTACTTTGGAGTCATCCTGAAGTGGAAACTATGAATTTTTTGAGAATGATACCTCAGATAGACATAGTAAAAAATTAACGAAGTCAAAATCATAAGAATAATTCCCTAAGACCGGGGATTTTGTAGAAGAAGTTTTGTTAGGAGTTTCTAGGTCAGTGACGGTATGTTTCAAATATTTTTCCCGATTGATCCTAATCATATTAGGGTTTCTCTTTAGTGGAAACCACAAGTGGGACCAATCTATACTGAAATATCCATGTAATTTCGTAGACCAATCCTTGTTTAACAACATCCCATATGCTTCTAGAATGTCTATAATTATGATGTCTATGACCTGGTGGAATTTCGAGTTAGAGGAAATTTGGATCATAACGTCTTTTAGTTCCCCAATAAATTTAACTTTAGTTTTGTCTAGTTGAATAATATGCATCTCACTTTCGGTAGGGGTATCATTTAGCTTCTTGTATACTAACATAGGCATAATGTTTGAGGAAGCACCAAAATCAACTAAGTAGTTGTGCATATTTCTGTTATAAATTTTGAAGGTTAACAAAAATGGTGGGACAGACAATCAGGGTTTCTTATTGACAAACTTTTTGTTTACGTTAGGCTTCTTGAATTATCTAGGGTTTTATTTTCCTGAGCTTGGATTTGGATTTGGATTTATCATAAGCTAGTCATCCTCCTTCAAATCCTATAATAATAGATCATTTTGTTGAGGAATTATGCATAAGTCCATCACATAAATGTTGGATTTCAACTTCTTTAGGTCTTCTACTACATTATATTCTACCTTTGTTGTTTTGCGAGCCTGGAAATTTTTGGCAGAACTAAGTGGTTGGGTTGGTTGAGCTGAGGAGAATTTTTTCGTGAAACTCTTAGGAGCTTGTGCTATGACAGGTTTATTTTGCACGATGAGTCCCTTGCTCCTAGTTTGGACTGTCGGAGCTTCCAGTAATTCCTCTTCTTCTATAGGACTGTCATAAGATGACATATGGATAACATCCCATAGAACCATAGGTGTTTTCTTGGGTGGCTCACTAACCTCATTTTCTGTATTATTTGATGTTTGGTCATTGGGTCGTTCAGTTAGATCACAACCATCCAAGAAACGATTGGCCAACACGTTCATGGAATTAACCCATTGAGGGAATTATTTTTCTTAATGATGTTCTTAATGGTAATTACAATAAGAATCAGAGGCCAATTCTCCTAAATCAATGTTTAAGTTAGCAGGTGGAGTTTCTATGGCATTAAAAGACGAGGGTTTTCTAAAAAATGGTTTGTATGGTCTAGGGTTTGATGTTCCTTCCCCTTCATTCCTCTTCATGTCTACAATTTCATTGGATATTTTCTTAACCATTCTTTGTATACTTTACAAGTTTTCATTATCTGTTTTAGTGCTCTATTCTATTGGTTCACCTAGTGGTCGTGTCAGCAAAATTCCTTTCCTAGATGGTTGTTGCATTCCCTTCCTTGACAAGGAGATTTTGTTGTATTTACATCCTTTCATTTGGAATTCAATAATTTTGGCTTCCTCAAAATTCTCATCCATATGAGTTTAGCAGCCCTTTTTACAGACATAGATATAGACGTTGGTAATGCATTAGCATATACCTCAATATGCAGTTCTTGGGTAGGTCTAGCATTAGGTTGAAACTTATTGAGGATGGTTGAGAATATATTATTAAAATATTTTACCTTCTCATTGGGCCCCATGGTGGCAGTGAAACGTTGAGCCATCAAGGCTCTGGTGGTTATCTCTTCTCCAAATTTATCCAAAAAGTCTTTATGAAATTTCGTCCAACTATTAATGGATACAATCGGGAGATTAAAATACCATGTTGAAGTTGAGTTCTCGAAGGTGTAAGGGAACAGTCTACATACTATGTATTCATGTTGGACTGTCATCAATCTTATTACCAATATGAACTTCTTGATGTGGTCTTTGGGCCACCCGGAGGTTTTAGGGTCAAATTTTGGGAGAAGTTTTTTTGGGTGCCTAGGTAAGTGGTGAAACCACCCTTGTATGTCTAGGGCATACCTAACCAACAATGGTTGGTTGTTTGCAATTTTATCATTACCTTATAGGATTTATTCATTGTTGTTTTCCATATAATCTTACCCATTATCTGAGTTTTTTGAGTTATATTTGACTTCTTCATATTCATAACTATCAGGATCAGACTGTGTACTATATGGTGGGGTGAAAAGAGGCATTTCATAAATAAAACTGAGAGGTTGGTAGATTTCAATTAGGGAAAAATATACTAGATCATCAACTATATGGACAAAGGTGTGATATGGGGTATCAACAACCGGTCTTGAAGTTTGTTTCCTGCGGGGAAGAAATGGAGCTAATGGAAATGCTCTGATTTGATGAGTGTGTGCTCTGGTAATCCTCCTAAACGTGTTGATTTTGTCATGCGGGATCGCATAGAGTATTTATGGCTGAAGGTACGAACCATCTTCGACGTGTGGTGACTCACTGGTAGTAGAGGTACCTTCAATATTATGGCTATCCTAAGAAGGAATAGCCATGCATGTGGGATGTTTTCAATCTATAGATTGTTTGAGATAAGTTCCTATTGAAATAACTATTTTGTCCAGCCATGCATTCATCAGTTCCTCCTTCTTGTGCCAATTTTGTTGAGGGGTCTAAATTCCCTTTGACTCAACAGCAGAAATCACACCCAAAGACAAGGCCCAATTAGACTCTTCCTTTTTTAAGATAGTGTGATTCTCAAGTTTGATGATCCTTCAAGTTTTAATGGGATTTAATTTTGGTTAAGGGGAGATATTCTCCCAACTAGACTTTTCTATTTTTATTTTATTAGTTTGTTTCTTGAGTATTCAGCAACTAAATTCTGAAGAAGACTGGGAATAGGTTAACCTTTACCAACATCATTTAAATGATATCTATCTTCAATCAATATTGAACAATAATATTTTATTGATTAAGTAGTAAACATCATCTAAGAATTGAAAGGAGATCATATACGAGAAAAAAAGATAACTAAAAATAATTATGATTATTGTATAACACAAGTAACTTTTAAAGCACAATCGAATTTATGCCAATATCCATTTAGTAACCATAATCATTCAAGATATCTTAATGCAATTACAATATTACTAAATAGCTCACAACAGATAATTGTATGTAGAACAAGCCACATACTACGCTAATCCACAAACTTTGGAAGAAATTGTCTCCAGCTCTATATGAGCTTCAATATCAAACTTCAAAGTAGTTATTCATCTAATAATTAGTCTTTACAAAAACCGTTGACCCTTCAAAATGAGATCGAAATCCTTATTTATACGAAATACCATGCACAAAATAATAATAATGTTTACTTAACATAGAGAAAACAAAATATAAAGTGAATTGCGTCCACGTGAAATCTATCAATGAACTTTACTCATCTCAAAGGATTTTCCTTGTCATATTCAAACCACTAGGACAAGAGATCCTCGCAAGTATGAAAATATGGGAAACAATGTTGTTCCATTGGTGCGCTAAGTCTATCTTTCATTTCCTTTGCTTGATCTTTGAACCAGTCTATCTTAGGACTAAGGTGTCGCAGAACCTAGGATGCTCCTATCAGCCCATCAACAAGTCTCTTGAACTGCTCTCCTTCCATCCTTTTGACTTCAAATACGTCACTTTCAAAATTTTCATCAGACTCCATGCATTGTTTGACCGCATCATTTAGGGTGATGAAGACATCGAGCATACCAAACTCTAGGAGATTAATATCCCTCATTTTCTAATTTATCTTGTCCTAGTTCTTGAGAGACTCTTCCCATATTTCTTTCATTTTCTGTTATGGCTCTTCTACTATCCACATCCAATATTTTTCATCCATTTGGAATCTATCCAATCTTTCCTCTATTATCAATATGATACCATGCTCTTCTTTCCCTCAATCCTTCTAGATCTCTCGGATGAATTCAATTTGTGCCAAATTCCTATGATACCTTTTAGACCACTACATCATCTCTTTGTGTGTTATATGGCCTAGTAGAGTTTCTTCTTTATAACCAATTATTTGTGTTATAAAATATTCTCTTTTTTATTTTAATTGGCTATATATCTCTCTGATTTCATCTATTGTGATCCTAATTTACTGAGTGGTGTCCCAGTAATATTCCACTTGATGTTTGAGATACACCAGTTTAGCTCTCATAGAATCATCTTCTCGCTCATTCTCTATTTCTATGTCAATGGTAGCACTGGATATAGACATACCTACTACTAATAACTCACTCACCCTAGACTTCCTAACATCCAGCAAGGTTTATGTGCTAATCATCACAGCATTGTCCAGAGTGAGTCTCCTCTTCTTGCATGTCCTTCTTACTACCACTTGTCTCTTTCTATCATAAGCAATTGACTAGAAATCAACTACTTTGTCTACAGGATCTAGAATTGGTTGGTCACCCCATGAGAGAGTGTTTCCAAAACTACCTAGAGTATGAAAATGCTCAAGCATTGGTTCCTTTCCTTTATCAATTCCTAGCTTCTAGTGTTTGACTCTCTCCTCTTACTTGTGTGTTGTTGAAGGTTGTCCTGGTTCACTTTCGGTTCCCATTTCTATATTAGTGGGAAACTCTACAACTTGTTTGGTGTCAAGAGTGTTTCCTGGGGAATCGCTCACTGTAGCTTATGACGAAGGTGTTGACCCCTTGTGTGGATATTTTCTTGGAGGCTCTATTGTGATCCTTTCAGATCTCTTGTCCTTATTTTTCTCTTAATTATCCTTATCTTTGTCAGGATTATTGTTGAGTTGTTTTTCCTCCTCGGATTTTTTTTTCTCCTCTCCTTTGTATTGTGTGTCTTCCTCTGACATGGAACCTCCATTGTCATCCTCAACTTGGTCCTATGGATATTCCTTCTCTTCTTTTACTTCATCCTAGGGTTGGGAAACTTATTTTAAATGAGTGGTATGACCTTCGGTTGTATTCAAACTTGTTTCCAAGTCTAAGGGTTGAAATCACTAGGGTTGAGTGTATCATATTTCTAGTGTTGTTTCATCAACAATGAAAGCCATAGTGTCTGTACCTTCAAGGTCACTATCATAACTTGTGATGAAATCAACAATTACTAGTGCAACTCCACTTAATATCAGTGGTGTTGTTGAAATTTTAGTTGTTGATTTAGTTTCTAGCTTCCCTATTGGTATTTTCTCTAGACCTTGCTATTCATTATTTTCCCCAGTTAGAATACCTCCGGGGGTTGTCAGCTCATCTTCTTCGACATGCATGCTTACTAGGGTTATAATAAGCAGTCATAGGAGGGTGGTTTGAATTGGCCTGTGTTTTGAAATGTTTCTCTCAATTTCCTCTAGTTGTATTTCAATTTCATCTCCCCTAGCCACCTGCTCTCGCGATTCCTCTTCGGCTTTCACCTGGGTGGCCACTTCCACAGTTTTCTCTATAAGTTGGACCTACACATCCATCGACATTTCCTTGAACTAAGTCATCTCTGGATTGGATTTCCTTTGGAGGAATTATTCCCATTCCTTAGCATGCTCAGTAGAAATTTCATCTTCAAAGGTATCATGTGTGTAAGGCTAATGAAAAATCACTTGGCTAGCATGTTGGGATACTAAATGTTTTGGGTCATGTTTCTTGTATCTACCAGTATAAAACCTGTATTCTGCCTAATTTTGAGCTTCTTTCTTTCCCTATTTTGTGTCCTTCACAAAATGATATCCCACCTAAAACCCATATGGGTGAATTCCCTATTTTTGTCTCTTACTAAAGAAGTATTGAAACCCTGCAATATGTTCTGATAGCATATCTCCCTAAGCACTAATGTATATGGTACATGAGCTAGTAGTAAGTGTGGGAAACCAATGGCTCCAAACATTCTAATGTAGGTACTTTTCTCCTCTAAGTACCAATTCCCTATCCTAGCTACAACCTTTCTTGTTGCTTCTGAAAGCCTTTGGTAGTTTTGCTTGAAAATTAAGGAATATATCCTCGCCAGAAATTCATCACATATTAAAGCATAATACTTCTTGCACATGTTCTCCCATAAGATGTTGAAATATACATGTACACGCAATGCGAAGATGTGCCAACTTAATCCCAACCCAGAAAATATGTTCCTAGCACATATTGCATCCAACAAATAAGATGCCATGAAGAAAACATGGGTTTCCCCGGCCTTGGTTTTATGTGCTTCCTCTACCTGAATGCTTGGTTTTTTAGAAATGAGAGCGCCCCAATTGAAGATGCTTATGGGTATAGCTACAGTATAAGATAATCATCCATGCTTCTAAAAAATTGGAACAACCCCTTTCTCCATATAATTGGCATATGAGGGTCATCAAGAAAATGTATGGTTCCCTAAGGTTTACGGTGTTATACCATCTCGATGCTATGTTTACAAATTTCTTATCTTCTTTCCACCAAGATTCCAACAACTAACCTATGTTATGGAGCTCATATATTTTGACCACAAACTCGTTGTTCAAT
The DNA here is from genome assembly GCA_009831015.1 of Picea engelmannii. Classification (NCBI taxonomy): domain Eukaryota; kingdom Viridiplantae; phylum Streptophyta; class Pinopsida; order Pinales; family Pinaceae; genus Picea; species Picea engelmannii. The sequence continues at coordinate 357,906 of ML776697.1, forward strand.
TTAACCTCAGAATCTCTGATTTTATAATACTTGGTAGTTTCCATCGGCCAGAACACCCCAATACATTCCCCATCCACATTGTTAATTAAGCATGTATTAACATCGGTATGGTGAATGATCCATTCTAAGGCTTCTATACAAGGCAGAACTAGCCTGGCCCTGGATGCTACCATGTGCAATAAAGATTGTTTTATGTTTTAAAATACCTGGTCATCTAATACCCTTATCTTCGGGTCACTGTAAGGAGTGAACTCGGCAAAGTCATCATGGTAGATCTTATTATACAAATCAAGTCAGGTAGGTAAGAGTACCTTGTATTTTGTGCTTTCTTTTGTATCTTTGTACAACAGAGGTGGGTTGGGTGGCTTCTTTTGAGACATCTTGATCACCGGTTCGATTTTGGGGGAGAATTCTAATGCCTTATCTACTGAGCTGGAAGCTTCTCCTTATTTTTCATTCCTTCCTTTTGGTGTCTTTGGTGATTGATGTGTTATTGGTCTTCGAGGAAGAATTTCCCCTGCAACAACTTAACTCAATTCATCTCCCTTCCTATCCAAATCTTTCAAAAAGAAATAATTTACTATAAATACCTAAGTCCACAGTATTTTTTTGGTTTCAACAATTATAATTTTTTGTGTCTCACAGAAAACACAACATGGCGCAGCTTGGAGTGAAAACTTGGTCACTCACGAACTCTTCACAACAAACAGAGAAACTTGAATATGCAAACAATGGTGAAACAATTTCAAAATTGCATTCAAATAGATAGTCTCTAGTGGTCCCATCTAAGTTTATCATCATTGAGTATAGAGAAATATTCTACAGATATTCATTAATTAACTATGTCATCTACGCCATAGTTTGGAGTTAATGGGAAGTGCAAAACAACAATGCAATTGGACATTAATTCAGTTCATCATGGACTTCGAATGATAGTGAGTTGGCATGTAGCAACATTCAGATCGGGGGATCATGTATGTCTTTTGATAAGGGTTTTATTGACTTATGCCAATGTTAGTTCATTGATCCTGATGTGAACAGATCGCATGCTCAAGTGATTTTGTGTCATTAGTTTATCGATATATAGACATGGCGTTCTTGGATAGGTTGAGAGCATGGAAAGAATGAAAAAAAGGATTATTTCAATGGACGATTTAGATCAGCCAAGAGAATTTAAAAAATGAACATGAGCAGCCCAGATTTTTGCTAGCTATGCTATGATCGGTCATCGGCAGGGGTGGTAGTGCATAAAAGTATAGATCCTAGTCTCAGGTTTTTCAATGTCGATGGTCCATCAGTTATCGATGAGTGTTAGGACAGTGTGCTATAACATGGTTTATTGGTCTTGTTTTATCAATGTCGATGTCGATGCGCTATTAGTGAGCGACAAGATCGAACACTTTACCTTAATGGAGATGTAGCGAGATGACATGACTTTTAATGATGATGTGTCAATGTTGATATGACTGACAGCATGGAGATACTAGTACTTATATTAAAAGTGACATGGTGAGGTGATATGTTAATAGTAATCACAACTTGATATTGCATTATAAACTTACCCACAAATCTGACAGTTGAAATGAGCTCTTCAGATAATCCAACGGTTTTGATCCCAAGGAAACTTTGTTATCAACATCAACAATTTGATGTATTCTTGGACAACTTTGATATGTGCAGTGTTGGGTGTCGATGGTCGATATCCATCAGCATCAGGGGATGCCTCTACCTATTTTTTACCAGTGTGTGTTGGCTTATGGATGTCACCGATGCTTGACATTGATTGGCATCGGCTCTCTCAGGATTAATTGTGTCGTTGGTTCTTTTTTTTCTAACTTGGACGATGCCTGACATCTGTCGGCATCAGAACTCTTCAAAGAGTAACCATCGGGCATCGGAAAACTTAAGTTTTGACAATGATTTTGAAGTTTTTTTGGGAAAACGTTAAGTGTTGAAGGCTTTCTTGCATTCCCCAAGTCAGTTATCCCTTCCTCATTCTAGTGATAAGTCATATCAAGCTAGGGAAATGTTCAAAACCATTGAAATGAAAAGGAACCCAAAGTGTAAAAATTATAAAGGTTCATATGGCATCAAAGTACGAAGACAAAATTAAAGAAAGTGGTGCCCAAAAATTATAGAATTTTAAGGGTGTGTTGAGTGCTCAACAAGTCCCAATTACTAAGTGTTATAATAACCCCTATGAGCATATTATCTAAGTATATGGAACGTGGTTAATTTTTCCAATTCATTAGAATTAATAATAATATTAATAAACTAATAGCAGGTGCACTTGGGGGTTGATAACTCCTTAGTAGCACCATGGGGGAAATGAACCAACAAGAGGGGAAATAGGGATGGCCAATAAAATATTGTTTCATTAAGTATCCATGTGTCTTTATTCCCAATCATTTATACCTATTGTCCTATGTACCTTATATTGGAGCACGTATTTCTCATGAAAGAGGGGAGTTAATTCAAGCTATTGGAGAAAAACATTGATATGTATACCATTCAATTCATTCTCTCATGATAGAACCCTATGGAAAGTAACCTAGTATGTTAATTTTGAAATTTCACAATGCCAAGGGTGAGCCTGCTACCTTATTTTTGTTACCATGTAAGTATGAAGAAACCATGGTTGTGTATAAGGGTAATTGTTAGAGATGAGATTCCTTAGTTCCCAACATTAGATATTTTCTATCCAACATGTGTGAGAGCACTTGAGGGAAGTGGGATAACCTAAGGGATTGTTTAGCAATGAAGGGGATCATATTCCTTGTGTTGTGCAAGGATGAAGTGTGAAAATAGACTAGAGAGTGGGATTGTTGTAGAAACAATGGGTTGAGTGGTAATTCTATCATTGTATTAGTTAGATGTTGGGATGAGGGAGGAAATCCATATCCATAGCTAGTAAATTCACCCTTGTTGTTTCATTTCCTAGCACAAGGGTGGAACCTACTCAAGTTGGTGCCTATGGTTGGGAGGGAAAATTATACCATGGAGTTATTTCCCCAAGTGCATCCATTAAATCAAATAAGTAATTTAGCTAATATTTTTTAATTGTTGAAGATTAATATTTTTGGATTCCCTTTGTTAAAACATTATTCATTAATTGAGGAAATATTATCTTGGTCTTAACATTGGGATCAAGAGTGTATGTTGGGTTGTCTGATATTGATTTGTATTCATATTTGAGGCTTCTATAGCCATATGTTGGAATGAAGAAGGCATAACTCTGCCTCTGTTATGTAAATTAATATCCAACCATGTTATTTTTTGTAAATGGCCTTATGGGTGTGATAGAAGGGGTCATAAACATGAAGAGAATGTAATTATATGTATGTGAAATATCTGTATAAGAAGGCTATTATAAGTGCATCTATATGTTTCTATAAATGTCCATGTATCAGCTATTATTTTTCAATGTATGAGCAGAAATAGGTTTTATGTGCTAAGATGGTTAAATGTGCTCATGGGATATGGAGTAATTGTTTGTGGGAAATGAATTTATATTGTTGAGTTTTATTGTCCATAAATTATATGAAAGAATTTTGATTTTATCCTAATCATCTAACTTGGTACATTAAAAAGTGGTATCAAAGCAAAAATTAGCATGGATCTGGTGTGGTTATGGAGAACCTCATAGCCTCAATAGTGCAAAGAGTTTGTTGGGTACTTTACAAGTGTTAGCTCATCAACAGGTGGTGTATTCTCCCATCCATCATTATCTTTCTAATCAGGGTGACTCTCTAAGGAATGGCCAATTCCAATAGGGTAAATTTATCACTTTCATGACAAGGAGGGGTATGATACATATGGTGTTAATCCCCATGGAATTCATACTACATGCACCATTAGACCTACCTCATCATGTGGTATGCTTCTAGATCTTCCAGATTGGGTCCATCCATATTGACAATGAACCTATAGGGGGACTTAACTCATTTTGCATGAGGCTACCAATAGTAGTCTAAGAGCCTCTTGATATGTACTATATTGGTGCCCACCTTTATTGATTATACTTGAATATGATAATGGACGTTGGCACAAATTATAGGCTTTCCAAACCAGTTAAACTTGTAGCAATGTGCATGTTTAAAAGCACATATTTTGCACTTTTTCCATCTAAAAATCAAGATCTCTATTCTAAATGGATTCCATGTTGCATGAAACTTGGAAAAACATGGGAGATTATCACCAAGAAGGGAAAACATCTGGGTGATGGAGGTAGGGATAAGATGAAACGAAATGTTTGAGGCAAATTCCCAAGTTGACTTATAAAAACAAGAACATGTGCTTCATAATTTCATCCTTACAACAAAAATAGAGTTTAGGATGAGTAATTACTAGATACTTAAGCATCAATTAAGAAGAACACCACCCAAAATCAAGGATTGGGAAAAAAATATTTCTTTAATCCAATGCATGAATTCCAAATAGAGTGAAGTTGAAACAACCATGTAGTTTGTTTAGAGGGAGGTATATAAGATTTAGTTAACTAGACATTTAGGGTTAGTTTAGAACTCATGCAAGGATACATGTTATCCCCATTTTGTGGATAAATAACGATATGATGTCTCGAGGCCCTCAAGTTTCAAATATGGAGTGTCGAGAGACTACATGACCAGTAGTACCCTTTGCATAGATGGAAACCCCACTCACCACCACATATGGTCATAGGTTTACAGATGGCATACACCATGCCAGTTTGCTTTTGGAAGGTAGTGGGCCTTGCTCCATGAGGTACAAATCAGTATTATGGTAACCATCATTTCAATATTTAAGCCATTTGATTATGTTGTATCTTAGATTTCTCTAGATTCCATGATATGTGCTTGGAAATTATACCTTTTTCCCTGCTTCACCTTGGTGGTTGAAATTGTGCCCTAGTAAGTGGTCTTCTTTGGGAATGGGTTTGCTACTAGGATTTCCATTAATGAGCCATTGTATCGTTGTCGACCATACTTACCACTTTCCATCATTATTCCCCTCCATTTCCTTATCTCTTGGGATTTTATGGTATATTGACCCAACAATGGGTTGTCCCTCATTCTATGGGAAGAAGGGGATAAAGGCCTAGAGGGGTTGGCGTTGGGTAAAAGATAAAATCCTTATATAAACCTTCCAGATGCTTCGCCTAGGGATCACCCAAGAAATTAATGAAACACTTATCTTTAAATAAAGGGGACCCAAAATATAATAAAGAAACACTTGAAAGGTTAGTTGAAGGATAAAATGTCTCATCACGAGCAATCCTATCACGTCCATGAATATATAGTGGTATGAAATTACCATCATCTGGTCATCAAACCAGGGTAATGGCTCTCACTTGCATGGTTGGGAGAAAGGGGGTCTCATCACAAGCCAACATTCTCATTTCCATTAGGTGTTTGTGGGTGAAATTGACACCACCTAGTCACCATGGCAGGGCAGTGACCTTCAATATCTCCTTGTGCTATTATGAAAGAAAATATAAAGAAAGAAAGATAAAAGGCAAATGATGGGCTTGGAAAAAGTGCATTGTGGATGAAGGTACCACACACCCTCTACAAAGGCACCCATGACTGAGACACTATGACCCCTAGTATGTCATGAGCCATATTTCCATTGAGTCTTGACCCAATCCACCTCATACACTTTACATGGATTAGATAGGGACCTCTTGGAGGCTCTCCTTGACCTAGGGAAAGACCTACCCAATAGGACACCCCTTCAACCCTCCCATACTTAAGCTTGACAAGTCGCATAGTGTCTTTGAGATGTTAATTGTTTGATATAGTGATATTTGTTGCACATTCTTAGATGGCTTATTTATTGATTGGATCCACTTATCATGATGTTATGACTTGAGAACCGTGTAGGGCGTGTTCATTTGTCTTCACAAGACCTAGATGGTGGATAGTTTTGGGAGAACAATCCTAGCTTGGGATTCCATGGGTCTACAAGCCCAGAGGTTGGATGTCAGGGGCTCACATGCCAGATGAGAGACAGATGACTTGGATGGCCTTGATGATGATTTGTACAACCTATCCCACCCATTACTTGACAAACGATTTTCCCATGAGGGGAAAAATGTTCCATTATTGGGCTTGACGTCATGATCTTGGGGGCTAGGGCATGGTGGTGAGGCGTCACTCTTTGACACATGGACATTTGAGGAGGAGAAGGGTATTCACCATGATATGAGTGCTTAGATGCTTGACACATGGCCTTTGGAGGCCCATCCATGCTCCGCCAACACCAACGACTTCCTCAAAGTGACAAAACGTCACCTAAAGGGGTGATGTCCTCCTAAATTAGGGTTTAATTTGTGAAAAAGATGAAATTTTAAGTGAATATTTAATATTACTTTGTTAATGGGGAAAGATTAGGGTTGTTGACCCCTAATCTTGTGTTTTACTCCTTATTTTGAGGACAGGATATGTTAGCTAAATTTTGTATAAATAGAGATCATAAGATCGCATTTTAAACATAACTCTCCATTTTGTGAGAGACTTGGTCTGAAATTTTCGGCCCCCTTGGCTATTTTATCTCTTGTGCACTTGTTTTATGGCTATTTTATGAATGGTTGATGGAGGAAGCTCTAACGCTAGCTTTGGATGATGCTTTCTAGCTCTTGTGGTGAATTGTCTTAGCATTTCTCTTGATCTTGGTATGGTTTTTTACTCTCTTGCTATGATTTTATTCAAGTCAAGTATTTTTATGTTAGGAGCTAGGTGGGAAGTATAAGGGCATACACCCCCACCATAGTCTTTACCATTTTATTTCTTCATCTCATTTATTACAAGGGTTTGTTAAGAGAAGTATAAGGGCATACACCCTCTTAGCTTAAACCCTAGCTTAGAGAAACTTGTCTTGGGGAGTAAAAGGGATTACACCCCCAAGGAGGTAGCTTCGCTAAGCTCCTTGTGACTCCATTAACCCAATAGTAAAGGAACCAGTCATTGACTTGTTGCATTGGAGAAATAAAATATTGCATTGGGAAACATGATTTTCGGTCATTTTTACTTCTTGCAAAGTGGATTTTTTCCTTGTGCCTTGAGCACCTCATAGCCACTAGGGCGTCCCCATTTAGGGGCTACTTATTTTTTCTGTTACAAAATTTCATATTCAGCCATTAGGGCTGCAGAAACACTAACTTACTTTCTTTAATAACTCTCTTATCAACCATTGGTTTTTGCTCAAAGTGTCCACACTTACCCTCCTTGTCCTAGCTCACGTTTTGGCAAAGTTTGAGAAGATTTCAGTGGGTGATTTTATTGTTGTAATACATTGAATGTTACATCCATAAGGATGATATAATTTGTTGCAGACAAGTGTTTACAACAGCCTTATCTTTTATGCTAAAAGTATTGGTTTTTCATCTTCATTTTAGCTAGTCATTTACTAGATTTTCTCTTGCATTTTCTACTTGATCTTTAGTATTTATTGAGAATCTTATAGTACCTTTTTATTTCTGATATACATTTTTATATACTGCTGAAAATTAGGGACATCAAGATTAACTTTCTGATCCAACTAACATATATTATTGCAAAGTGTATTTTCTTGTGTCTCAGGCAAGTACAATCATCTAGAGAAGTGTTATACATGTGGGGCAACAATTTCGTAACTTCCAAGGCATCTCCTTCCACCATTCATTCAGGGGATTCATTTCCATCCATATATATCTCCATCTCAATCCCCCTAGGGTCACCGGGATCTCCTCCCTAGAGTGACCTAGTCACTCTTGAAGTGCGGGGCCTACATCAAGGTGACATTGGGCATAGGTTTCCCAAGTTGTAGCGCTTGTTCTATGGTTGGGTCAGGATTTTCCCAACCTACAACTTGCACTATAAATTTTTTGCGTCATTTCCAGGGAGGATTTTGAATCCTCTTCATACCCTAACGACACTTTGGTAAGATATCCCAAAGCCTTTCCCTTATCTTTCTTGGTGACTCCACCCAAGGAACATTCCCTTTTCACCTTCCTTGATGAGCTCATTTTGAAACTCATCTGGTGATTCCACCTTCCCAGAACCCTTCTTTCCCCAAACATTTTCCACCTGGGAGGTTCAATCCTTCTAAGGTTTACCAAAGAAGGCTTCCTCTAAAGCCTCTTGTTGCTAAAACCCTTTTCCATAAATCCTTCCCCTTGCTCCAATGGATCTATCTTCGGAAAGAGACCTCTACAAACCCCTTAGCATGGCCAATATCCAAGGTTACCCTAACTAGATGTCAACAAGTGGTTGCCAAAGTTCCCAAGAAACAATGTGATAACTTTCAAAGACCACATTTATGTCATGGGTTGGGATATGGACAATGCAGGTATTGATCATGAACATGTGGCCATGAAACTTTTCTCTTCATTACTAACTGAAGAAGATCTTGATTGGTTCAAAGGAATCCTTGATAATCGTATCACGACCTATGATGCTTTTTATGCCTTATTTAAAAGCATATGATCAAGAAAAGAAGATGGTGGGACACTTGCAACTCAGTTCAATCAAATAAAGAAAAAGGAGAATGAAATGGTAAAGGAATTGATTTCAATATTTGACAGGTTGTATAATCAAATTCTAATAGATTACCATCCCACAGAATCATCAGTTCATCTCCTTTACATGAATTCCTATGAAGGGTAGTTCTGATACATTCTTAAAGATAAAAATCCCATGTCATTGGCAGAGGCTAAAGAGTTTAGTATCGACATTGAAGAGGATATCCTTGATTCAAAAATAGAACCTTTTCAGTACCCTCGCATCAAGATGGAATCAAGGAAAAAAGTTTCCAACAACAGTGTTCTTGATTCAATTGCTCCCATGACTCAGAAGATATACCAGATGAATACACAATTTTTCCAGGTGAAGGATCAGCTTATGAACCGTATGACTACAGTGGAAATAAATTAATTTGATCCTAAATAGTAGAGAGATGCCACTAGTTGGAAACCAAGACCTCAACAAGAGGCAAAGGCCCCAGATACTTTGAAACCTGTTGGGATAGTTGATATAGAAGCTTGGTGTTGTCCATGCCAAGAACCCCATAGAGAATATGAATGCCCTCAAAAAGACTAAGATTATCCTAATGATATAAACTTTATGATTTGCAATCTCAACAATGAACAGGTTACTCAAGAATAGATCAATAAAGTTGGAAGAATAGGAGGAAGAGAGAGGAGAATTTGGGCCTTAAATAAACTAACAGGTGATCAGAAGAAGGAATTGAGGAGGAGGGAAATTCTAACCTACAGAATAAAAAATGATTCAGCCCCTTCGTCACATACTGATACTCCTCTTCCACCAGTAGAAAAGGTGGCTCCACCACCTCCACCGCTGGTATGTGAGTTAATTTCTAATCTAGCTCCTGCAGATGACATTCATTTGAATATCGATGTTGCAAACATGTTTGGAAAACTGAATATGACCGTTACAGTGACAGATATGTGTAAGATCCCTTCCGTAAGAAGGGAAGTTTTGAGGATATTATGGGTTCCAGCTGAGAAAGAGGATCCTCCCATCGTGTTAAACACTATGTATCTTGATCGGCCAAAGGACAAGAACCATCCCTTCTATCTCTTATTAGGCGTGAATGGCGTCTGCTTGAACAACTGCATGCTTAACTCAGGGGCCTCAACAAATTTCATATCTTTGAAGGTAATGAAATAGCTTGGCCTAAAGACAACCTGGACTTATGGCAATGTTTGTGGTATTGATTCAAGAAGAGTTAAGGTCTTGGGAGTATGTGAAGATGTTGAGCTATTTTTTATATATTTTCTACATATCAGCGTCCTCATGGAAATATTAGTGATTGATGTCCCTGATTCTTGGGGGATTCTTTTGTTAAGGACCTGGTCCTCAGTCCTTGGAGGTTTCCTTAGTATGAACCTTACACATGCATATATTTCTATGGGCGATAGCACATATGATATCCTGCATAACAAGGAAAATAAAGACACACATGTGATGAATATGAGGGGGACCAGCTATGTTAGTGAAGACTACCATGATATAGCTCCACATATTTTTTAGTATGATCCATCTAAGTTACCCTTGATGTAGGAAGATGCAGTGGAAATGTTTCTCCCATGGACAGATAAAATGAAGTTTTCACAGTACCATAACAAGGAGATAGAATCTATTCATATTATACAAAAGAAAGATGAGAAAAGTGAATAAATCGTCAAAGATATCATCCACACAGAGCCTCCACACGATGAGAATACAACTTGCATCGATTTCAATGAAGGAAATCATGTGCTCATGTGGAGAAAACGAAAGGGTAAGCCCAAAAAAAAACAGAAAGACAACAACTCTTGGCTTTTCCCTTACATCATCAAAAAGAAGTCTGACAAAGAAAAGTATTGTCTGACCGCATTAGATGGGAGAAAGATGTCATTACCAGTAGATGGGTCTCTTCTCCAACCTCACATCCAGGTCACATGACTTCTTCAAGGCCCGTGGCCTAGGTAAGTATGTAAGTCATTTTTTATTCCCTGCATTTTGCATATTGATTGCTAATACTACTTTAGATGCATTTCATTTTCATTCTACTCCACTTGCATATTGGCTTCATGTTTAGTTTAGAATAATTTTCGAAAAAAATGTCAAAAACTTATTTTTATAGCTTAGTGGGTTTTGATTATGATCATATGAGAACAAGGATGAGTAGGCCATATTGCACTTGAAAGTTTGATGTTTACTTGCAGGCACATGTCTACCAGGAGATGTTGCAGTTCTCATGCACTCTATGGCAAGCACATGTCCCCAAGTAGGAGCCAGATGTTATCCCCATTTTGTGGATAACTAAGGAGATGATGTATCGAGGCCCTCAGGTTGCATATATGGAGTGTCTAGAGACTACATGACCAACAATACCCTTTTCACAAATGGAAAACCCACTCACCAACACAAATAGTCACAAGTTTATAGATGGCATCCACCACGCCAGTTGGCTTTTGGAAGGCAATGGGCCTTGCTCCATGAGGTACAAGTAAGTATTATGGTAAGCATCATTTCAATATTTAATCCATTTTGGTAAGTATTATCTTATATTTCTCTAGATTCCATGATATGTGCTTGGAAATTATGCATTTTTCCTTGCTTCACCTTGGTGGTTGACATTGTGCCCTAGTAAGTGGTCTTATTTGGGAATGGGTTTGCGAATGGAACTCCCTTAATGAGCCATCGTACCATTCTCGAGCATACTTACCACTTTCCATCATTATTCCCCTCCATTTCTTTGTCTCTTGGGATTTTAGGGTATATTGAACCAAGAAGGGGTTGTCCCTCATTCTATGGGAAGAAGGGGATAAAGGCCCAAAGGTGTTGAAATAATGTAACTGCGAAGATCATTCTTATTATTATTTTATTATTGGATTAAATCCCCATTGTGGATTAATCATGTCATTATTATTATTCTTGTTATTGGATTAATCCCCATTGTGGATTAATCATGTTGGTAATTTTATAAGGACCAAATCCCCTTTTGCGGATTGGTCATCGGACAATTACAAAGTGCAGAATAAGAAGTCGGCCCCAACAGTTATAATGGAAGACCCAGAATTAATTAAAGGTGGGTTTACCCACCCAGAGTGAGAGGTCATCCCTGCCAGATTGTGACCTTTCACATGTGCCAGTTTGATATAAATAAGAGGCTAGCGCCTCACTTCTAACAAACAACACTCACTTGCTCATTCTCTTATGAGGCAAGCTGCAATTAGAAGTTGGTGAGAGGAGAAGAAGAGTGGTGCATCTCTTGGGGAGGACTTTCTG
>ML776697.1:375441-422464 GCA_009831015.1 Picea engelmannii
TTATTGGATTAATCCCCATTGTGGATTAATCATGTCGGTAATTGTATAAGGACCAAATCCCCTTTTGCGGATTGGTCATCGGACAACTACAAAGTGCAGAATAAGAAGTCATCCCCAGCAATTATAATGGAAGACCCAGAATTAATTAAAGGTGGGTTTACCCACCCAGAGTGAGAGGTCGGCCCTGCTAGATTATGACCTTTCACACGTGCCAGTTTGATATAAATAAGAGGCTAGNGCCTCACTTCTAACAAACAACACTCACTTGCTCATTCTCTTATGAGGCAAGCTGCAATTAGAAGTTGGTGAGAGGAGAAGAAGAGTGGTGCATCTCTTGGGGAGGACTTTCTGTATTGGTTTGAGTTATCTCTTGAACATTGTATAAGCCATTTATGATAAGGAATTTGTTGCTAGGTTTTCTTCCCCTAGAGGGTTTCCTAGGATAAATGTTGTGTCTCTTGTGAATGTGTATTTCTCAGTGATCTTGTTCTTATTATGCTCTTATCTAATGAAATGAAAAGAACTATAATAATGGCATAAACATTAACAAAAGAGGTTGGTGGTGGGCAAAATATAAAATCCTTATATAAACCTTCCATATGCTTAGCCCAGGGATCACCCAAGAAAGTAATGAAACACTTATCTTTAAATAAAGGGGACCCACAATACAATAAAGAAACGCTTAAAAAGTTATTTGAAGGATAGGAGGTCTCATCATGAGCCAGCCTATCAAGTCCATGAATATCAAGTGGTATGAAATTACCATCATCTGGTCACCAAACCAAGGTAATGGATCTCAGTTGCATGGTTGGGAGAAAGGGGGTCTCATCATGAGACAAACTTCTCATTTACATTAGGTATTTGTGGATGGCATTGCCACCACCTGGTCACCATGCTAGGGAAGTGACCTTCAATCTCTCCTTGTGTTATTATGAAAGAAAATACAAATAAATAAAGATAAAAGGCAAATGATGGACTTGGAAAAAGTGCATTGCGGATGAAGGTACCACACACCCTCTACAAAGGTACCCATGAATGAGACACTATGAACCCTAGTATCTCATGAGCCTTAATAATAATTCCCATTGATTCTTCACCCCATCCACCTCCTACACTTTACATGGCTTAGAGAGGGACCTGTTAGAGGTTCTCCTTGACCTAGGGTAATATCTACCCAATAGGACACCTCATCAACCCTCCCATACTTAAGCTTGACAAGTCGCATAGTGTCTTTAAGATGTTAATTGTTTGATATAGTGATGTTTGTTGCACATGCTTAGATGGATTATTTATTGATTGGATCCACTTATCATGATGTTATGACTTGATATCCTTGGAGGGCGTGTTCATTTGTCTTTGCAGGACCTAGTTGGTGGACAAGTTTGGGAGAACAAGGCTATCTTGGGCTTCCATGGGGATACAAGCCCACAGATTGGATGCCAAGGGCCCACATTCTATATGAGAGAGAGAGAGAGAGATGACTTGGATGGCCTTGACGATGATTTGGACAAACTATCCCACACATTTCTTTCCAAATGATTTTCCCAGGAGGGGAAAAACGTTCCATTTTTTTCTTGATGTCATGATCTTGGGGGCTAGGGCACGGTGGTGAGGTGCCACTCTTTGACACATGGAATTTTGAGGAATAGAAGGTTCTTCACCATGATATGAGTTCCTAGATGCTTGACACATGACCTTTGGAGGCCCATCCATGTTTCTCCAACACCAACGACTTCCTCAAAGTGAAAAAATGTCCCCTAAAGGGGTGACGTCCTCCTAAATTAGGGTTTAATTTGTGCAAAATATGAAACTTTAGTCGAATTTTTTAATACTACCTTGTTAGGAGGGAAAGATTAGGGTTTTTGACCCCTAATCTTGTGTTATACTCCTTATTTTGTGGACAAACTATGTTAGCTAAATTTTGTATAAATAGAGATCATAAGATCTCATTTTAAACATAACTCTCCCTCTTGTGAGAGACTTGGTCTGACATTTTTGACCCCTTGGCTCTTTTAGCTCTTGTGCACTTGTTTTGTGGCTATTTTATGAATGGTTTATGGAGGAAGTCCTAGTGTTAGCTTTGGATGATGCTTTCTAGCTCTTGTGGTGAATTGTCTTAGCATTTCTTTTGATCTTGGTATGGTTTTTGCTCTCTTGTTATCATTTTATTCAAGCAAAGTATTGTTATGTTAGTATCTAGGTGGGAAGTATAATGGCATACACCCCCACCATAGTCTTCACCATTTTATTTCTTCATCTCATCTATTACAAGGGTTTTCTAAGAGAAGTATAAGGGCATACACACTCTTAGCTTAAACCATAGCTTAGAGAAACTTGCCTTGGGGAGTAAAAGGCATTACACCCCCAAGGAGGTAGCTTCTATAAGATCCTTGTGACTCCATTAACCCAATATTAAAGGCACTAGTCGTTGATTTGTTGCATTGGAGAAACAAAATATTGCATTGGGAAACGTGATTTTCGGTCATTTTTACTTCTTGCAAAGTGGATTGTTTTCCTTGTGCCTTGAGCACCTCATAGCCACTAGGGCATCCCCATATAGGGGATACGTGTTACTTTTGTTACAAAATTGCATCTTTAGCCATTAGGGCTGAAGAAACCCTAATTTACTTGCTTTAATAACTCTCTTATCAACCATTGGTTTTTGCTCAAAGTTTGCACACTTACCCTCCTTGTCCTAGCGCACTTTTTGGCAAAGTTTGAGGAGATTTCAGTGGCTGATTTTCTTTCTGTAATACATTGAATGTTAAAGCCATAAGGATGATATAATTTTATGCAAACAAGTGTTTACAACAACCTTATCTTTCATGCTAAGAGTATAGGTTTTTCATCTTGAGTTTAGCTAGTCATTTACTAGTTTTTCTCTTGCATTTTCTACTTGATCTTTAGAATTTATTGAGAAGCTTGTAGTACATTTTTCTTTCTGATATACACTTTTATATACTTCTGCAAATTAGGGACAGAAATCTTAAATTTTTTATCCAACTAACATATACTATTGCAAAGTGTCTTTTTGTGTGTCTCGGGCAGGTACAATCATCCAGAGAAGTGTTATACCTATGGGGAAACAATTTCTTAACTTGCAAGGCATCTCCTTCCACCTTTCACTCCACTTAGAATTGACCTATAGGGTCTTCATTTTCATCCATATTCATCTCCATCTCAATTCTCCTAGGGTCACCGGGATCGCCTCCCTAGAGTGACCTAGTCACCCTTGAAGTGTGGGACCTACATCGAGGTGACATTGGGTGTAGGTTTCCCAAGTTGTAGCACTTGTTCTATGGTTGGGTCGGGATTTTCCCAACCTACAACTTGCGCTATAATAGTACCCATCAAATAGTTTCTATTTCTTGAATTCCTTTGAAAAATCCCACCTTCAATCCCTCCACCACAAAATTGGGGAAGTTAAACCAATATTAAGAAATAGATCATATGGTATAAGTTCTTTGACCCTCAATAGTGAGCATGTCTATGGTATTAAGAAGAAAAATTTCTCTCAAATCAAGACATTGTTTCCATTCTGGAGTGTGGATATCGAATAAATCCCCAACATTAACAATTCCTTTCTTGAGATGGTGCTTGGACATCATTAAAATTTTAGATGCAATCCATTATGTTGTTTACATACTCTCTTTCTTTTAAGATAATAAAAAATGAGTGATATAGAAAATGTTATCGACATGTCAATCAATAATGATTTTAAGGAGAGAGATTTCTTTCAATAATCCCTTACAAAATCCATTAGTGAAGTAGATATCCTAAGGCCTTAACTTCCATAACATATAATATAACATTGAGGCCAATAGGAATCCTTTCTTAATCTACTTGAATAACCAACCTTTTTAAATTTAACTTAATTATAGACTCATATAAAAGTAATGTCTCTATTACCCATAAGAAAAATTAGGCAAACTTTGGAACTTTTAGTATAGAAAAAATAAAATTGCATTCCACAGGATCATAGGCCTTCCCATAATCAAGCTTTATGACAAATTCCTTCAAACCTAAACATCTAACCCATTCAATACCTTTCCATGTGACAATTGCATTATCCAATAGAAAGTGGCCTTTGATAACACATGGTTTCTCTAACTAAATAACCTAAGGCAAGATGTAGAGAATACTCAAGGCCAAATATTTGGCTATGATCTTATAAGAACATTCAATAGGCTTGTCAAATTCTGGATGGAAATAAGATCTAAATTGCTTTATTCTGAATGGAAATAAGCTATGGATTTTGGTATGCAATGAACTAATCATTCCACTACAACAATACACCCACTTTGAATCTGTTTTTACGTCAACAATAGACCCACTATGAATCTGTTCTTTCTGATGAAAAATAAGATGTTAAAGGTAGGTGTCTTATTTTCCATAACTCTGCACCATTTTTTAATCCTAGTTTCATAATTACCTCCTATTTTGGCATGATCGTGTTCCTTTTTTTATTTTTTTCATCTTCTGATGTCATGTTTTGCATACATAATGGCATCTTATTTCATATATTTTTTTCATCTGTATTATGTCTAACCACGCCTTCTTTTGTATGTTTTAATGCATCCTACTACATCGTTTTTTCATCATGTTTGCATCATTTTATACTTCTAGTTGTATTATATAGTGTATTTGTTTTCTCTTATTTCTACATCATTATTTCATCATGTTTGCATCATTTTATACTTCTAGTTGTATTATATAGTGTATTTGTTTTTTCTTATTTCTAGTCCTCAGTGCATCTTATTTGGCTTCATGTTGCATCCTATTATGCATCTAGATCTTGATCTTTACTACATCGTTTGTTTTTTTCATCGTGTTTGCATCATTTTATACTTCTAGTTGTATTATATAGTGTATTTTTTTCTCTCTTATTCTAGTCTGTGTGCATCTTATTTCGCTTCATGTTGCATCACATTATGCATCTAGATCTTGATCTTATCATTCGAGAGTTTTAGTTATGTTATTTTGGCATCTATTTCAAACTTTGGGAGGGGACTTACTAGGATGATGCACCAAGGAAAAATTAAATTCAAATTAGTATTCCTTATGTTCATATTCTTTGGGACTAAATATTTTAACCGCTTCTCTATTCTCCTAACCATTCTAGTTGAATTGTTTACATAGAAGGGGAAGGAGCAGAAGCATCTAGTAATAGTAGATCATTTCAATTCAATCAATGATTAATGGTAGGTGTTGTTCCTGAGTTTATACTTTAAGGCTCTAAAGTATATCGTCAAGGCATACGTAAAGATAAAGGTAATTAAAGGGTAAGAATCAAATTGAAAGGTAAATCAGAGTTGGTTTTTCAACTGCCTCTATCTAGCTTCCCATTGTTCTTGGATGCTGGTATCCCGCTCGATCGTTGCCCATGAACGTTCTAATTCAACCCAGTTAGTTGTTGTTTGCAAAATAGTATTAAACAAGTTCAAAGCAATGCTAGTTTGATCTTGGAGGCCAGGTTCTATGTTGGGATGTCTATTATTTGGGACAGTCATGGAAAATAAAGTTTTATTTAAATAAGGAAAGTTTGAAGGTTTGTTGCTTCAGTTTTTAAGGGATGAAAAGAGAAAAAGAGTTTTGGAACTCAAAATAATAACATAATAACAGTTGAGGTTGTTTCCTGTACTTGAAACAATTTTGAGAATAGTAAAGTAACAAAGTAGCATCACTGAGATAATATGAGGCTTTAATCACGAAAGAATCTCATATTGTAACAGGAGGCAAAGAAGAAAACGAGATTTCTAATGAAGTGTAAAATATAATCATTCAAATGACCTACAGGTCTTGAAACTACTTATAGCAATCACAAAGGAAAAATTGTAAATGATTTAATAACCAAATCAATTCAAACTACAATAGATGTGTGAAATAAACTTATAGTTGATCATTCATAAGAAAGACGTAAGAAGAAAAATATTGAAAACTATTGGAAACAGGGTAAAAGAACACATAGCTTCAAGTTGACAGAATTCAGAATCTCGTCTGTATTATTTATATCACAGTGGATTGGAAAACTTTTTAATACAATCATCTCTCTCAAAAACCAAAGCCTTTTCTCAGTCTTGTGAAAATATATTTATACATGATCACCAAACATTTTTCCCATCGGTGATTAACTAACTTCCTAAGACTAACGGTTACATGAATGAACAATGTCAAACCATTTACATTTCTATTCTAACTGCTTTACTATTCCAATGATGAAAATCTTCAAAACAGTATTTCATGTCTGCGTTGATGAACCTCCTCCTTCTGCTTTAAGACAGTGAATAAATTTTCCCAGAAACTGTACTAAAACTCTGGGAGCTTCTGGAATATCCTTTGCTTCAAATAAGAAAAACTTTCTCTGCAGTTATGGCAGACGGTCTTCGATAACCTTTCTTGTGAACTTAATAGTTTGTAGTTTTAAGTTAGGCATTACTATCCATTTGTCAATTTGAGTGACATTGATTACCTTTATTTGTGGGATCTCTTTCTTAATTTCTTCCAGATCCTCTTTGAATCTTAACTGATGCTTAACAATGTTAATTTTCCCTAACAACCCTGAACAGTCGTTTTTTCCAATGTTCAATGAAGTTTTCTCTAAAAGGTAAAAAATTCCTTAACAATTGTCATTAACTTCTCTGGTCATTATTTTGTTTGCTGTGAGGTCTGCCTCCCATACCTTGAGTATTACATCACCTTTAATCTGCTCTGAAACGGATATTTTTTTAGCCTTGCCGAAATCCTCTTTTGTTGAAAAAGCCATTGCTTTTTGGAAAGTTTCTCTGGCTGCTTTCACTTCTCTTTCTTTCTGGAGAATATTCTCCAAGGATTTACTTGTTTCCTAAAAGTAATTATGAACAAATTCCAGATTGAAAAACACTCCATGTTGTTCTTTTTCTATCTTCATATGTGTTTCCAATACCTGGGCCTGGAAGATTTCAAGCTCTACCACTTGATTTGAAATGGAATTAATCTTATCTTGTAATTGTTTATTTATTTCCTCTTGCTTTATGACCTGTTCTTGAGTGACCTATATTTTCTGATTTGCTTCCTCTAAGCTTGCTTTCATTTTTTGAATCTCTTGAATATCATTTAATCTAGCTCGTTCTAGACCCTTTTTTATCCCCCAACTGATATTTCTTTCAGACTCCTTTAATTGATCCTGTAGCTGAGCTATCGTCTAATCTTTTTGCTCCAACATAGTTGTCAAACTACCCACAGAGTATAAATTTGCCAATGCTAAGGTTCCCATTGTGCCTGCTATCTGTGTATCGAATTCTCCCTCTTCAAGTTTTTGTCCATCTATAATGATCTTTTTCTTTTTAATCATCATATCTCCTCTTGGATGCATTTCCTGTTTTAGGATAGCCTTTCTCTTTTTACTGAAAAAATAATCAGAGGGAGGAATCTCATCTCTAGAAATAGGCTCAAGATCACTTACGTATAGAGCTCCCTCTTGGGGGTTTCCATGAGTAGACTGCAATGGAGTCAAGGAGGTAATGGGACTTCCAAGTTCCGTTGATGTTGTTCCTCCTACTTTTTTGGGAATATTTTCAGGGATTTCTGAGGGTATTTCCAACTCCTTTCCTTTCCCTACCTCTAATTTTTCTGTCTGAGGAACCTCTATTTCTTGTGAAGGCATTTCAGTCTCCTTCATTTTTTCCTTTGTATTTGCTTTATCCTGTACATATGTTTCAAATCCTGGGGGAGGCCCTTCCAGCTCTGGAGGAGGGGTCGTGGATTCTCCCTGCAAAATATTTGGCAAACAACTTCGTCTGTGACTTTGGAAGGACATGAAACCATTCTGTAAGTCGGGTGATGAGGCCCATACCTTGTTCAATACCTCCTCATAAGTTTTAACCTCCTTGAATATATCATCATAAACATATTTTTCATGTTCATAAGCTTTCAAATTACAGTGCATTAAATGTTTGCTTACTAATTGATAAGGGTCATGCTTTCTGTGCTCAATATCTACCATTTTTATCTCTTCTAATGCTTCATCTTCCACTTTATAATGGCCTAGGTTGAGTAATGAAAATTTATCGACATACACAAGGAAGATTGGCCAGGATTTCTTTTGAGCTGCCTTTAGCTCTATTCCAATACCACCTTTCACTATTTGTTGTGCTACCTCCCTCAATACCAGTCTGTCTGGGAGGAATTTTGGAAGTGCGTGAAGGGGGATTGAGCATCCATAAACCCTAATGTAAGAGAAGTTTTCATCAACAAACCAATCGGCTATTGCTTTGAGATTTCCTGAGAATGACTCAGAAATGAGAAGGGGGTTCACAACCATAAAAATTTTTATGCATTGGAATTATAATAAAATGACAAATTTCATAAAATGCATTTTTAGCATTTTCTTCCCATAGCACAGAGTGATACTCATGAATGGGTTCGGGGCAAGTTATGTTCCAATTCCAATTCATCAGGGGAAAAGGAGTCACAAAGAAAATTGTGTCCATAATGTACGCTGACATGTAAAAGGCCATTGGTTGACCTTTAGATCTTGCAACTCTGTAATTTGAAACTTCTTGAGCTATATTATCAAATAAAATCTTACTCCAGTTAAAAGTGTATCCTTCTAAAGCTTCTTCTAAAAAGGGGACCCATTATGCAGGAAAATTCCAAGGATTCTTTTTCCCGAAAAGTCTACATAGCATAATGGCTACATAAACCATGTATTCGTTCAAAGATGTTGTGGCATAAACTCCATGGTTATCAGCCCTAAATTTTGATGGACATCTCCACCATTCTCTAATTAAATCGAGATAAGTTCGGTCTGCCTCAGTACACTCCTTCCTTTGAAATTCAGCTAAAAACTCAGCATTATAAGTGTACTTAGGATTTGGTGAGAGTTTATACATTACTTGTATATGTTCTGGCCTGAATGAGCCGACAACGACCCCTTGATCATTTAAAATACTTCTTGTCAGGATATCGACCTTCTCCAAGGCCCAATTGATCATTTCGTTGTACGCCATAAGCCGAGGGCACGCCGCGATCTTATGAAGCTCTGATTTTGCTATATCCCGAAAGTGATTCTCGGAATCAGTAGGAGAATTCTTGATTTCGTATTCCAGGAATTCAGAGATTTGTGTCCAAGATTTAATTGAGTCAATAGTGTGTGGCGTAGTGTCGGATATGATATCTCCTTCCTCTGTATATTCACTCTTCTTCGGTGCTTTCTTTGGTGCCATGACTTTATGTTAGATGGAAAACCTGTCACAAAAAATGAGTGTATGAGCTTGGCTGAATGCGTCTTACGCTTGATAGTATGAAACAGAATATGTTGTGAAACACAGACCTTTAAACTCCTTTTTAATTCATTTAACGATGTAGGTACCGAAGCAGCTGAAAAGAATTCAATACATTGAATGCAGTGGATATTTACTAAGATACGCATTAGTGTCACATATCATCAGTTATCCTTTATTAAAGTGGCCACCTTTTGGTGCTTTTGAATTCAAACTTCAGAAAATTTCATTCGATCGGAAATCAAAACATGAACTAACCTAAAAACTTTGATTGTCATTAATCATGCTTCCAAAACAGAATTAATTTAGACTAAAAACAGATTAGGAGTCGAGACTTCGCGTTTCGAGATTTCGGGGATCGTGTTGACAAGAGGTATGTCATCGTTGAATCCCGATTTCCGAAATTGCGAAATCACGACAAGTTTAAATTAGGACTTAACTTCATTTTAGTAAATTAATTGATCAGTATTAAAACTGCTTTGATTTTTTCAGGATTTCGGGGATCGTGTTGACAAAAGGTATGTCATCGATGAATCCTGATTTTCGAAATTGCAAAATGATTAACTTAAGCCTTAAACTTTCGTATTAGTGAATTAATTAATCAGGATTAAGGACTATCTTCCAAAACAGAATTAATTTAGTTTAAACACAGATTAAGAGTCGGGACTTTGCGTTTCAGGATTTTGGGGATCGTGTTGTCAAGAGGTATGTCATTGATGAATCCTGAATCCCAAAATCGTGATATGATTAATTTAGTCTTTAATAATTAGTAACTTCCATATTTCGGGAAATTGGGGATCAGGATTCCACGATTGGAAATGCATTAAAACATATGTTCTCTGTAAACCCCGAATTTCGAAAAACTTTTTAAAGGTTAATCTTAACTCCTTTAGGGTTTAAAATTTTCGTGATTTAAGAAATAATTTTACAGAAAGCGCATCGGGACTCTTTATAACATTTTTGGTTTTTTGTCTTTTATTATTTAAATAATAAAGCTTGTCGGGACTTCAGTACCAACCTTTTGGAAAAGATAGTGAGGGTTATGCTTTGTGAAAAAACGAAACCCGAAAAAGGAAGATTTTAGTTTTGAAGATAAAAAAATTAATATATGTTTCAACAGTAGGGAATACATGCATTTGGAAACTTCAAACTTACTTATTAGCTTAGTTCCAGCCATTATTTTAGTTTGCTAGTTGATTATCCCATATTTTGGATGATTTTGTAGGAATTATCTATACATTTTCCTATCTCCTACCATCATTTTGGTACACTTGAAAAACTAGACTTCTAAAATTTCTTGAAGGTTCTTTTCATGATTTTTATAGTGTTGGAGTCTTTGCATGGCTTTTGTGTCTTGTTAGATAATAGGTTTTGATTAAGTGGAGGCTCCATTTTTATTTTCATTTTATGAAGTTTATATACCAGATTTTTTGTTCTTCTCATAACAAATTCTTTTGACTGCCAACCCAAGGAAACACCATTATTATATAAAATTATAAATATAGTTATCATCATCAATGAATGGATGAGGATGAACATTCTAATCCATTGTTAACATTTCCATCCTCCAAGATCTAAACATATTTGTTTGCATATTATTTAGGTTGTCATAAGAACATAATAAAGAATAGATTAATTAATTAATTAATCCTCACAATTACAAGACTAGTATAAGTCATATGAGTAAGAATGTGAAGAAAAAAATAATAGACTATAATATTTATAATATTTTTCAATATGGAATTCTCAACCAATATTTATAATATGTTTCCTTTCTTATGGGAGGTTATTTTCTTAGAACTAGAGAGGTTATTAAACATTAAGCCATAACCTTGTGCGTTTGTTAGGTTTAACCTATTCCTAAACCTTGGGGAGTTTGTCTTTATTTGAGAAAGAAGTGGAATGTTCCAACAATCAACATATTATGTCAACCTATTGAATGCATTCTTGCCCTATCAATTAATCCCTAAAAACTACATTTAATATTTTCCACTCATGACCCCAACTAATGCACTCATGGATCCCTCTACACCAAGGCCCCCAAAGATAAAAATCCAAAAGAAAGTACATGCACCCAAATAAAAAAAAAAAAAAAACAAATATTGTAAATATCCATCAAATAAAGCTTTGTCAATAGCCACGATTCTAATCCATCAATCCTTAACCCCTCAAACCTCAACTCCAAGGCCTCAAACCCAAGTGGATCATCACAACACACATCCCCTATCTTGTCACAACATGCAACACTTAACCCTATTAAGATTTTAATTATCCCATCTCCATCAGGCAATGGGTCAGGAATTTTCACTCTCCACCTTCTAAAACTCTTTCATACCAAAATACCTTGGTTGGTGCAAATGACTCAAAAAGGCAAAAACAAAATAGTGTTGGGGATTTCTTTTATGGTGTTAATTATTTTGGTGCACTCAAGAACCTCGTATGAAATGAGGCAAAGATATGTGCTCGTTTCTCTGCATTCATCATATCCCACTCTAGATCCACATGCATCCATATCAATAAATGCATTAGAAGGATAACATAACAGGGCAAGTACAAAATTTGAGCACAAGATATATTAAGAAAATGTACAAAATTGTATGAAACATTACACTTATAGATGAATCACCCCTTTTATTAATATCAAAATGGTTTTCCTATTAATTACTTCTTGATAATAAAAACTTTAGTTGTGGCTTTGTTATTGTTTGCATAAACATATTAAGCCATAAACAATAAAGGGTTTTTATTTTTTATTACTTGAAAATTTAATTAAACAAGCATCAAAGCATAAATATCCATTAAGGAGACATTTAATTGTTAAAAAATAATAAATTACATGGATATAAGAATAATGAGAAATTTAATCTTATATAGATAGCAATTCCATAACCTTCCAAATAAAAAATATGCATTCCATTATAAACCTTCAAACAAAATACAACATTCATTTCAAGAGGTTATATGTATGCATTTAAATCAAATACCACTCAAACATAAAGAAAACAACAATTATAACAATGAAGCATATACATGTAGGAGACCTATACATCTAATGATCACCATATTTTATTGCACCTAACATTACAAAACATTTATAAAATTGTCGATCACCAATCTTACTAGTGGTGACAATACCCCAGATAAAAAAATCCACAATCGTCCTTTGCACTTTGTAATATATCAAGATCGAGCCCCAGTTGTAATTGTAAATGAAAAATGTTTCATAGGATGGTGAGACAAGTGATTATAAGATAGGAGGTTTATGTAATGATTAGGTCAGAGAGCCTAGATGCTAAAGGCCAATGAGCTTATTTTTGTATGTGTAAATATGCATATTATTAATATAATATATCGATTCCTGTAGACGGGCCACGATAAAAGATAATGGGGGACTAAGCTCCACTAGGTAGGGAAAAGGATGGGGCTAAGAGGCTAGGAAAAAGTGCTAAGCTAGAGGGATTATCTCTAAGGGAATAATATTATATTATTACTTCCTAAAGACTAAGGTTTGGGAAATAACCTATGTTATCCTAAGTTCTTGTGGGAAGGGAACGAATGATATGTGAAGCTCATGCAACTTCATGAATACAAGTGTCTAATTTGGGACATGCAGTTATATTTGGAAAACTCGTCATTATGGGGGGTTCTCTTCCATTCTGGCCATTCTTCCCCATTTCGAAATGCATGCCCATGAACCGATACACTGACGCACTCACGCACTCATGCTTTTATGGTGTTAATTCTTTTGGTGCACTCAAGAACCTCATATGAAATGAGGCAAAGATATGTTCTCCTTTCTCCTACATTCATCATATCCCACTCTAGATCCACATGCATCCATATCTATAAATGCATTAGAAGGATAACATAACCGGGCAAGTACAAAACTTGAGCACAAGATATATTAAGAAAATGTATAAAATTGTATGGAACATTACACTTATAGATGAATCACCCATTTTATTAATATCATAATGGGTTCCCCATTAATTACTTCTTGATAATAAACTTTAGTTGTGGTTTTGTTATTGTTTGCATAAACATATTAAGCCATAAATAATAAAGGGTTTTTATTTTTTTATTACTTAAAAATTTAATTGAAGAAGCATCAAAGCATAAATATCCATGAAGAAACCATTAAATTGTTAAAAAATAATAAATTACATGGATATAAAAATAATGAAAATTTTAATCTCATATAAATAGCAATTTCATAACCTTCCAAATAAAAAATACGCATTCCATTATAAACCTTCAAACAAAATACAACATTCATTTCAAGATAAGGAGGATAACATAACTGGCAAGTACAAAATTTGAGCACAAGATTTATTAAGAAAATCTATAAAATTGTATGAAACATTACACTTATAGATGAATCACCCCTTTTATTAATATCATAATGGATTCCCTATTAATTACTTCTTGATAATAAACTTTAGTTGTGGTTTTGTTATTGTTTGCATAAACATATTAAGCCATAAACAATAAAGGGTTTTCATTTTTTATTACTTAAAAATTTAATTGAACATGCATCAAAGCATAAATATCCATCAAGGAACCATTAAATTGTTAAAAAATAATAAATTACATCAAGGAACCATTAAATTGTTAAAAAATAATAAATTACATGGATACAAGAATAATGAGAAATTTAATCTCATATAGATAGCAATTTCATAACCTTCCAAATAAAAAATGCACATTCCATTATAAATCTTCAAACAAAATACAATATTCATTTCAAGAGGTTATATGTATGCATTTAAATCAAATATCACTCAAACACAAAGAAAACAACAATTATAACAATGAAGTATATACATGTAGGAGACCTATACATCTAATGATCACCATATTTTATTGCACATAACATTACAAAAAATGTATACAATCGTCGATCACCAATCTTACTAGTGGTGACAATACCCTAGACAAAAAAATCCACAATCGTCCTTTGCACTTTGATATCCCAAGACCGAGCCCCAGTTGTAATTGTAAATGAAAAATGTTTCATAGGATGGTGAGCCAAGTGATTATAAGCTAGGAGGCTTATGTGATTATTAGGCCGGAGAGCCTAGATGCTAAAGGCCAATGAGCTCATTTTCATATGTGTAAATACACATATCATTAATATAATACATCGATTCTTGTAGTCCGACCACGATAAAAGAGAATGGGGGACTAAGCTCCACTAGGTAGGGAAAGGGATGACGCTAAGAAGCTGAGAAAAAGGGCTAAGCTAGAGGGCTTATCTCTAAGGGAATAATATTATATTATTACTTCCTAAAGACTAAGGTTTGGGAAATAACCTATGTTATCCTAAGTTCCTATGGGAAGGGAACAAACGATATGTGGATCTCATACAGCTTCATGAAGACAAGTGTCTAATTTGGGACATGCAGTTATATTTGGAAAATTTGTCATTCTTGGGGGGTTCTATTCCATTCTAGCCATTCTTCCCCATTTCGGAATCCATGCCCATGAACCGATGCACTCACGCACTCATGCTTTTATGGTGTTAATTCGTTTGGTGCACTCAAGAACCTCGTATGAAATGAGGCAAAGATATGTGCTCCTTTCTCCTACATTCATCATATCCCACTCTAGATCCACATGCATCCATATCTATAAATGCATTAGAAGGATAACATAACAGGGCAAGTACAAAATTTGAGCACAAGATATATTAAGAAAATGTATAAAATTGTATGAAACATTACACTTATAGATGAATCACCCCTTTTATTAATATCATAATGGGTTCCCTATTAATTACTTCTTGATAATAAACTTTAGTTGTGGTTTTGTTATTGTTTGCATAAACATATTAAGCCATAAATAATAAAGGGTTTTTATTTTTTTATTACTTAAAAATTTAATTGAACAAGCATCAAAGCATAAATATCCATGAAGGAACCATTAAATTGTTAAAAAATAATAAATTACATGGATACAAGAATAATGAGAAATTTAATCTCATATATATAGATAGCAATTTCATAACCTTCCAAATAAAAAATACACATTCCATTATAAACCTTCAAACAAAATACAACATTCATTTCAATAGGTTATATGTATGCATTTAAATCAAATACCACACAAACACAAAGAAAACAACCATTATAACAATGAAGCATATACATGTAGGAGACATATACAGCTAATGATCACCATATTTTATTGCACCTAACATTACAAAAAAATTATACAATTGTCAATCACCAATCTTACTAATGGTGACAGTACCCCAGATAAAAAAAATCCGCAATCGTCCTTTGCGCTTTGTAATATCCCAAGATTGAGCCCCAGTTGTAATTGTAAATGAAAAATGTTTCATAGGATGGTGAGCCAAGTGATTATAAGCTAGGAGGCTTATGTGATGATTAGGCCAGAGAGCCTAGATGCTAAAGGCCAATGAGCTTATTTTTGTATATGTAAATACGCATATCATTAATATAATACATCGATTCCTATAGACCGACCACGATAAAAGAGAATGGGGGACTAAGCTCCACTAGGTAGGGAAAGGGATGGGGCTAAGAGGCTAGGAAAAAGAGCTAAGCTAGAGGGCTTATCTCTAAGGGAATAATATTATGTTATTACTTCCTAAAGACTAAGGTTTGGGAAATAACCTATATTATCCTAAGTTCTTGTGGGAAGGGAATGAATGATATGTGGAGCTCAGCTTCATGAAGACAAGTGTCTAATTTGGGACATGCAGTTATATTTGGAAAACTCATCGTTCTTTGGGAGTTCTCTTCCATTCTATCCATTCTTCCCCATTTCGGAATGCATGCCCATGAACCGATGCACTCACGCATTCATGCACTCATGAATTGAGGCATGACCTCCATTAGACCTCTGAGCATCCACACACCTATGGAACCCGCAGTTATACTTGATTTATCCTATGTATTTCATGTGAAGATCAACGCACCTATATTTTCCTGAGCCCGTGCTATGCCTTAACGGTTGGTTGTTGTTGCCAACGTAGTTCATGGATTGAGCGTGGCTTACTGCCATTTTTTGCTTCCATACCTAGTCTTATCACTATTATCACCTTGTTGTATTTGCTAATGAGTTGGATTGAAGAAGCAGGTTGTCAAGCGTGTGAGCAACTCTCTCCAAGTGAGAGAGTTGGATGGAAAAGAAGAAGCAGGTTGCCAGGCCTGTGAGCAACTCTCTCCAGGTGAGAGAGTTTGTTGGGGAAGTGATTTCTCCTTAAGGGAGCCCAACAGCAACTATAGTGCTCTGAGAATTCATCTTTGACCTGTTCTTGAAGCCCTGGAAGGGAAGTGGGGTTGCTGAAGGATTATTGAGCAAAGAACGGGCACACTTCCTAGGGTGGGATAGGAATGTGGGGACTAAGAGGTTGTAGTTTGTGTGTATAAGTTGGCTCCTAGGAGGGAATCCTTCCTGATTGACTATGTAGCATCCCATTATCTCAGGCTAGCCTAGGAATCCCTTTACCCAGGTGCAGTTTAGTCCCATCTCGGGGGTGACCCACTACTAAGAATGATGAGCAGTGTGGTCTATGGTTGGGAGGTTCATGGAAGGTCTACACGCAGTTGGTTGTATTCTACAAAAAGATAAGTATCATTTCTATGTTCATTTACATGTTGTGTATTTGTACATGTCTAATATTTATAAGTATTGCATGTATATGTTGTATGTGTAGGCTTACTGTTATTTCCACATTAATTTGTATTTTAGCAGAATGTAATTGTCTTTTAATTTATATATGTATGATGTTTCACAAGAGTTTGTGTGCCATAGACCAGTAGGTCTACGATTGGGTATGTTACATTTTGGTTATTAGAAGCTCAGTAAGAATGTGTTTTAGAGTAGCATGGTCAGGCCTGGGTCGTCGGGGTGGGATGCTACAATATGGTATCAGATCTTGAACAAAGAATAATTGTAGTAGCATGCCCCGATCTTGGGTGCTCGGGGATGTTAAAATATGGTATCAGAGCCCATGGTTTCAACACTGAGCCTGGATGGTCCATGTAAGTGGAAATTGAAGCAGAATGTTCAGAATGAATTGTTGTCGAAATGGACAAAATTCAAGTATCAGAGCCCATGGTTTCAACATTGAACTTGGATGGTCCGTGTATGAGGAATTGAAGTAAAAATTCCACAGGGATTTGATGTACAAAGTGTCAGAGGGGTGTTGAGAGAGCTCTTGGGTGGTAATGGAAATCTCAAGAGAAGTTGCAAAGCAGTTATCATAGTGATCATGGTTGATAACCACAAGATTGAAGTTGAGTCGTAGGATCTGCGCAGGGGGAAGCAGACCCTTCCCGGTTGTCATATCTAGAAAAGGTGCATGACAGTTAACCTCCAAGTCCTTCGGACTTCGGACTTCGTGACTTCGGTGAAGTTTACATTTTTTTTAGACAATGGGGTCGAAGCCCTAAATTCCGAAGTCCCGGACTGATTTTCATCCATAGATCATCCAGGAGGATGAGAGTCATGGATCTTCCTCGAGTATTTAGGCAGTTTGGAGTTCGGGGAAATTAATTGAAGTGCATGAAGAATGGACTTCCTCCCGAAGTCCCAAAGTTGGGAACTCATCTAGATTGTTCGATTAACAAGGACAAGTGTTCACGGATCAATCGTGTAGAATTTCGGTAGTTCAGAAATTCGGATTTCGGGAGAACCGGGAGGTAATGTTAAGAAAATATCTGAAGTCTCAGAGCCCCGTAGTATCGAAGTTTCGGGAAGTAGTTGTTCAGTGGTTTAGAGTTCAGTAGAAACATGGTGATAAGTCAAGAAATTCATCGAAGCCCAGAGCTACGAAGTGTCGAAGCTCGGGGTATGACATGGCATGATGATGTCACCAGGGGTGACATGGACCTCCCCTAGTCATGCCACATGTCAATCAGAATTGTAATTTTGACGACCTTGTTGGACCAATAGCAGTTTGACATGTGGGGGCCATGTGTCACCATCTTATATGATGACATTTGTACTACGTGGACCCCGAAAAGTTAAGAGGTTCGAGAATTCAGCGTTCAGAGGAATTGAGTGAAGAAGATGTTAAATCTTTCGAAGCCTAAATATCTGAAGTGTCGAAGTGATAAATAACTAGAGAGTTTAGGAATTTGGAGTTGAGAATAAATGGGAGAATAAGGTGTGAAATTCTTTGAATCTGGAATCTCCTAAGCTCCAAAGCCATGAAGGACCACCATCCTAGTACTTCGCCGATTCAGAGTTCAGGAGAATCACAGAGTAATGAGGTATAAACCTATGAATTTCGAAGTTCCAAAGTCACAGAGGTGATGCAATTTGTCGATGTCACCTGGGTGACATGGAAATACAGGATACGTGCCATGTGTCATCGTTTTTCAGGATTTTCAAGGGCCCTTCATGCCCAATTAAGATGTGACACATGTCATTCATTGCAGGGAGCCACGTTTCCACTCTGTAACTGTGTCACATGGCACATGGATGCGTCGCTTTATGACAAGACTCTGGAAGTTTGGAGAATTTAGCATTCGGGGGTATGTATGTATGTTGTTACAATATCTTCTGAAGCCCAAAGCACTAGAGCACCAAAGTAGTGATTCTCCAAAGTATCACTCCCAGAGTTCGACAGTTCAACGTTTGGAGAGAACATTATGTGGAGTTGGTGGAACTTTTGAAGCCTGAAGTTTCGAAGTCCTGAAACTCCAAAGTAATGGAGCCTCGAAGCTCCGAAAAAAGGTTTGTTCAGAACTTTGCTAGTTTGACATTTTTGAGGGGTCTGAGATCATCCCTTTAACTCAACAGCAGCAACCAAACCTGCTTAAGAGGCCCAATTAGACTCGTAAGCATTTGATGAGTGGTAAGGTTCTCCAAATTCATGATCTAGATGGAATTATCGATGGGCTTTAATTGTGATTGACAGATATGTATTTTCTATTAATCCTTTCCTCAAGGTATGCAGTTCTCTTTTTGGTTCTTTTTTAATGTTTATAACAAAAGAAATATAGAGATTTAAACTAGATGACAGAGGGAAGCTAACTATGTGTTGGGGGGAAGGTCGGGTTGTAGGATAACCTTTATACCTTAGCATGCAGACGAAGAAAATCTAAACTAATTCAAACTAGCATTAATACCATTATGATTAGTAGTCATTCAACATTGTCTGAGATAACAGTTACAGAAAAAATATATATACGTGACAAGAAGTTAGTGCAAGAAAAATTAATTTTCAATGCTCTATTATCAATCACAAGTTAACACAATCAATTTGTATTCATCAACAAGAATAAAATAATTGTTGCAGCATTATAAGATAACTTTAAATAATAGATACAGTAACTCTTACTCAATACAACAACAAATATTGAATCCGAAGATAGAGATAGTCCCCATCGGTCCAATCACATTCACACCTTTGATGATAGAAGTGTCTTTGGTTCTAAACAGAACTTCTTAATTAAAATAACTTGCACATAAATAGTTCTCTTACAAAATTTCAGAAAAAGTCTTTCTCTCCAAAACCATCAACCCTGGGTCCAAGGTCGATGCCCTTATTTATAAAAAATTACTAAACTAAAAATAAATACTAAAGTGGTGTTAAATTAAGAAAATGCCACGTGGCGTATTTTATCTATCTGTTCTCTTTTGCTTCTCTTTTGATCTTCTAGTGGTTTTACTGAAGTGGATTGTTCTTCTCATACTCTGAACACTTGAAGAAGATATCTCTGCATGCATTTTCATATGGGAACCTGTGTTGATCCATCAGAGTGGAGAGGACCTCTTTTATCTCTATTTCCCATTCCTTAAACTTGATTATCTTGACACTTAAGCATTGTAAGACTGCAAGATATTTAATCGGGGGTTCCATGAACTTCTTTACTTGACCCAGGATCATGCTTGAAATATTTGAAATCTTTTCTTCCCATGCCAAGTCTTTCTCTTCATGTTGTTTAACTATGTCATTCAAATCGGTGAAATACTCCAGTGGACCAAACTTTGGTAGGTCAGTGTTCCTCTTTTCCTGATTGATTTTCTCCCAACTTTTCTCACACTCCCCCCATCTTTCCTGCATTTTCCGTTAAGGTTTTTGGACCATACTTACCCAGTGTTTAGTTTCCTTCCTTATTCGGGTGATGTTGCTATCCATTAGTACTCAAATTCCATGTGCTTTTGTATCTCGTCCCTTCTACACTTCGATGATGTAGTCTATCCATTCTAAGGCTTGATGTGCCTTTTCATACCATCATTGCATATTTTTACAGGTTGTCAGTCCCATGAGGGTATATTCTTGGAAATCAATTATGCGAGCGATGAAGAGATCTCTTTCACTTGTGAATTGTGCATACATGAACTCACACTTCAAGAGTACCACCACTTGTGTTTAATTTTGGTAGTACTCTTCTTTATATCA
Source organism: Picea engelmannii (assembly GCA_009831015.1). Taxonomy (NCBI): domain Eukaryota; kingdom Viridiplantae; phylum Streptophyta; class Pinopsida; order Pinales; family Pinaceae; genus Picea; species Picea engelmannii. Next base: position 396,085 of record ML776697.1, read on the forward strand.
CATATGATCTAGTTATTTCTTCATGGTGGCCACCTCCATTTCATCCCTTTTTTCCCTGTCTAAACTAGCATCGGTTATGGCCATCCCTGCTCCGATTAGCTCAGTCATCTTAGCACTTTATGTGTCAAACATCACTTCCTTTGTGGTTATGAAAAGTGTGTTATCGAGCGTGAGATTCATTTCCTTGATTGTTATTCTCATCACATATTTCCCTTTCTTGTCATAAGAAATTGCATGTATATCGGTGACTTCATCTACTGGTTCATAAATCTATTGATCTCCCAGGACAGAGTATTGCCTAGGCTTCCTGCTGTATAGAGATGTTCCATAGCTAGTTATTTTAATTCCTTAGAAGGGGAAGTTTTTGTAGGCTCTGGTGATTTGGCCTCCTAATGACCCTCATCGGTTGATGGATTCTTGGTCTTAGATGGGGAATTATACGAAGGATCGACATTAGCTAGGAGTTTCTTCATTGAGATGTCGATTTCTGGCTCCCCTATTCCTTATTCTTGTTCACCTGCATCCAAGTTGTTCTTAGCGTTTTCATCCTGAGGTTTTGTTCCTGATTGAATGGGAAAAATAGTTTCAAGAGTGTTCCTAGCCTCATGGTCAACTTCCTTAGGATTTGGGATCAAAACATTGTAAGTTGGAGTAGATGTTTTCCTGGCTCCTCCTCTTGTGTGATTGGTATCAGGGTTATGCATGAAGCTTTTCAACCTTCCTCATTGTCATACATGGTGTTTAAGTCTATAAGGAAAGTAAGCATACATGTCCCTCTTGATGCTCTTGTTGACCTTCACTAAGACGTAGTAGTCATTGGCGATCTTGCCTATGGTGACATCGGGCTATGGTTTTCTTAATCAGTGGTCTCCTCTAGTGGAATTGCATTTGAATTAGTTGGTTTTGCCTCCTCTCTTGCACCTAACGTGGTTGTTCTCAAAGGTCCTATAAAAGGATGGATTAGGGTCTCTCCCCCAAATCTTGCAATAGCTCTTTCAGATTCTTCTAGTAACAGTTTCCCCCTTCTCTATGCCTTGGTCACTTCTGTTGCTCGGTTTTATTCTCTTACCCTTAGAGCTTCTTGAGTTGTATGCTATATTGTCTCAACCTACTCATCCATAGTCATTTCTTTGAATTTGGTCATATTTAGGTTAGCCTTTCTATGGAGAACTTCCTCCCAGTCCTAGGTGCCTTTGGTAAATATTTCATCTTCAAAACTATCATGATAATATGGCCAATAGGAGGATACCTGCAACGCATGCTTGGGAACTAAACCATTTGGATCATGCTTGTGAAAGTGGCTTGTGGGGAACTGATACTCAAGTTGATTTAACCCTTCTTGTTTCTCATGCACAGTGTCTTTGAACATATAAAATCCTAAATGAAAACCATTGAGAATGAAAGCTCTCTTCTTATCCTTTGCCAGGGAAGCATTATAACCTTGTAAAATGTTCTAGTAACAGATATCTCCCAATATGAGACAATTTGGGACATGAACGGGGAGTAGGTGGGGTGCACCAATAGCTCTGAATACTCTGATATAGGTGCTTATCTCTTTGAAGTACCAGTGGCCAACTCTAGCTATCATCTTTTTGGTGGCCACTGAAAGCCTAGGGCATTCCTTTCTAAATATAATGAAGTAATTCTTGGCTATGAACCCATCACATATCATGGAATACGATCTTTTGTACCTATTCTCCCATAAGATACTGAAATAAACATGTACAGGAAATTTGGCAATATGCCAGTTTAAACTTATACCTGTGAAAACATTTCTTGCGCAGATTACATCGAATAGGTAGGATTCCATGTAGAATATTGGAACTTCTCCTTCCTTCAGTGTTTGGTCCTATAGGATATTAATACTCACTTTTTTGGAAATAATGGCTCCCCAATTGAAACTACTCCCTGAAATCACCACGATATACACCAAGGGCATCCAAGCTTATGAAATTTTGAGCAATCCTTTTCTCCATATAATCGGGAAAACAAAGCCATTAAATACATGTAGGGCCCTCTGATATTTACCATGTTGTACCAGCCATTTTCTCTGTTTGTGAATTTTTTGTCTTCTTTCCACCATGAGGTTAGTAACTTGTTGGTGTCATGATACTCATAAAATTTGACCATGAAATCTGTGTTTAACCTTTCCTCTAGGTCCCTGAGTTTATAATACTTGTGCACTTCAAAGGGAAGGAAAACACCAAAACATTCTCCCTCTGCATTGTTTAGTGTGCATTTCACTGTGTCTTCGTGATCAATTATCCATCCTAATATTTCAATGCATGGCATAACTGGGGTCCGACAAGCCACCTTATCCATATATGATCTCCTGATGTTCAAGAACACTTGATCATCCAATATTATGACATCTGATTTGTTGTGAGGTGTGAACTACAGGTAATCATCCTGGATGATTTTTCTATACATATCTCCCCAATGCGGGAGCATTACTTTAGATCCAGTTCTTTCCTCTGTGTCGCCAAACATCGAAGGTTTGGAAAATTGCTTTTTGGCAGCAATGCGGATAATTGATTATGTCTTTGAGAAAAAATCGAGCTCCCTTGTAGCGCCTAGTGTAGACCCTTCATCGACCTCTGCTTCCTTCATTTTGGGCGTTCTTGGTGAGCGCCTAGTCGTTGGCTTTCTTGGAGGCATTTTCCTACAGAAAAATAAAAAATTATAGTGAGCTGCCAGCCAACCATGACAAGTGTTATTGACGCAAACGTAAGTCTAGAACTGATAAAGACAATTCTTACCTCTTCCTTGCAAGTGACTAACCTGGTTTTACTGGTAATCAAAGTCAGAGAGTGGGCTATAACATCCTCGATGATTGCTCTCGCTTCTTCATCTGCTTCGGGAGGTAAGAGATTTGCAAACAAAATACCATGTTTGGTTATGACCTTGTAAATTTAAACAGAAAGTATAGTTACCTTGTCACAACAAGTCTAAAATTTGGGAGTGTAAATGCGATCTATGCAATCTATCACAGAATCTGCACCATGCTTAGGATTAAATGCAACGCAAGCTGGCGGTGCAGGAGTGGGTTAATTCATAGTTTATCGATGAATTCAAATTCGATTGTTGGTCGGCGCAAGGGGTCATGGTATAGGTTACGTGAAAATTTAACTTATCCATCAAATTGAAAATCATGTCTTACCTCAACTAGGGGTGTCCCATTAAATTACCAAGCCTTTTTGTGCTCACAAGAAACTCATATGATCGGCGTCAGGAAAATAGCAAGGTATTTAAAATGGAACAACAACATGGATCAACCAATATTTGTGGTGTAGAATGGAGAAGGTTCGATGAAAAACCCTGGCGTTTGGTGACCTATCAGTCTGTCGATAATTAATGAATGAAACGACATCGGAAGTTATTGCTTCGTTGATACCTTTAGGAAAAAGTTTTGATGCCGACCATAAATGTCGTACAATGCTAACATGGAAATGTTGACATGGAAGTACAAATATGACACGGGGAACCTCAAAAGATGATGTGGGGAAAATACTGAGTCATTCAGGCCATTTATGTGGCAAAGACACATGGCTGTTGATTTTGACCTCTACGTGAGAAACGTTTTTTCAGCATCAGTGATTTTCTTTAGACATACATCCCTAGCTACAATGTCCTATCCTGGTGATGTCGACGATGTATCGACGATTGGTGATCAGCGATTTGTTATGGTTAATGTTTCACAGTTTCTTCCCTCAGAGTTCGTCGATGCCGAAAATGTATCGGCGATTGGTGATTTGTCATGGTTGTCTGTATTTGCAATTTATATCTTGGATCCCATCGATGTTGAAAACGTATCAGCGATGTTAGAGAACTGTACTATAGAACAGAATTTTCCGATCGACGACCATTGAAAAAGTTTAAACCGTCTACATTTTAGTCCCTTCATACCATGTTACTAAAAAAAATCAATCTGTCAATAACTTCAAACAAAACAAGAATAATCGATAACAAAACTCAATAACAACATATAAATCCATCCATCCCACAACACTGAATCTGATTCAAAAATGATAAGTGGTACCCAAAAATAAATAAATTTCACAAAGTCTTTTAGGGTGTGTTGAGTGCTCAACAAATGGCGATTCTCTAGGAGAAAACAGAATTTATGCTCCTTCCCTCTTTCTTAGCCTGTGCAAATTGGTGGAGAAACCATTTGGCTTTATTCTATTCCTTTTCAACATAACCTTTTCTATAAATGCGTACACAAGTTCCCGGGTTCACAAATATGGATCTTCCTGTGGGATTTAGATTTTCCACCCCCTTTCCTTTTAACCTAAATCCATGTCCTTTCTAGACAAGAGTCGGGTAGGGAATCCATTGGCGTGAGTCCATTTAGCTATCATTCATTTCTTACGGTGTTTATCTACTGCCAACAAGCATCCATAGCCCCAACGAAGTCACCCCGACATCACAGACCTTGCACCAGCAAGCATCCAGAGCATCGGAGGAGTTATCTGCATACCCTCTTGGACTTTACACTCATTTTTATGGGTCATCTTTTCTTGGCATAAATACCTAGAGCAAGTTAGAGAGGAGGATATATGTTTCTTGAAAAGGTGAAATTGTTAGGGTGGAGCTTTCCCTGGCTCTTTCTTGGAGGTACATGTGATTCTTTGTAGCTAGCCATCTTTCCATTTAGTATTACCAGGCCACTAGGTATATTTTTCATCGCTTCCCCAGGTAGTATGCTTACAAAGACAAATATGATTCTGAAAATTTGTATTTTCCCAGCTTCTCTTATTTTTCATGTGAGTGTAGGTCAAGAGAATATTTTGCTTCACTGTATTTACTAAATTCAACCACTGCTTTACGAAACAAAATGTAATTAAAAGAAAATAATCAAGCAAAAGAAAGAAATAAAAGGATTTCGAAAACAGTCTCCCCTAAACTGACACACTCATCCTGATCAAAATGTATGCTAAAAATAAATAGAAACTCAACAAAGCATCAAAAGACACTTTTTTTTTAGGAGAAGTAGTGTTTTAAGGTCTGGCCATTCATCGAGAGGTTGTTGGATTCCCTCCTCAGATTTTGCAACTAGTATGTGCCTACCTCGATCTTCTTGGCCACCTGGAAAAGGTCTGAGTCATAGATTTTGGAACTTTGAGTGTTTTCCTTTGGACTCGTTTTCTTTATCCCACTTCAATACTAGGTCTCCTACTTCAAATTTCTTTTCTTTGGCCTTATGTTTGTCGAACCATCTTTTAACTACCTATTGATGAGCGGTGAACTTAACTTTAGCCTTTTATCTTTCTTCATCCAACATGACAAGGGTATCATTCCTTTGTTGTAGAGCAGATGAGGGTTGACCTCTTGATGCCTGGGAAAGTTGTAAAGATGAAAGGTACAATCTGTTTCAAAGAATGGATTCTTTCCCATATACTAGAAATTACGGAGATTTTCCTATGGATTCTTTCCCATATACTAGAAATTACGGAGATTTTCCTATGGATTCTTTAGATGTTGCTCTATCGTCCCATAGGGAATTATGAAGTAAATTATGCCAATTCCTCTTATTTTCAACAATTTTCTTTTTYTAATTCTCACCAGGTTTTTATTAGTTGAATCTGCAACCCCATTTCCTTGTGGATAATAGTTTGCAGAATATCTTATTATGATCCCCTTATCAAGGGAGAATTTTGTCAAGCACATGGAATAAAAGTAGGCAACATTGCCAAAAATGAGGACGGAGGGTGATCCAAACCTTGTTATCAGCTATTGTTCTAAATATTGTATTACTACCTTTTCATTAACATGCATGAGAGGGATAGCCTCCATCCATCTTGTAAAATAATTTGTAGCAGTCAAGATATACTTATGTTGTTTCAAAGAATTAGGAGTAATTTCTCCTATGACGTTTATTCCCCTTTTCTCGAATGGTCTGGATATGATAACCAAATGGAGTGGAATGGCTTCTCTCTTTTCCCTACCAGTGCTCACTTGACAAGATTTACATTTCCTGGCATATGCATGAGCGTCCCTGAAAAGAGTAGGCCAATAATAACCATCCCTTAATATTTTGTGAGACGTGGTTTCTCCTACAAAATGTCCACCTGTTGGGTCATCATGGAGTTCTTTCAATACCTTTTCTACATCATCATGTTCAAGACATCTAAGGAGTACTCCATCATAATTTACGTAGAAAAGAACAGAATTTATGAGGCGATATTGAGAGCACTTTAACCTGAGAGCTCTCCTTTCTCTAGGGTTTAGGTTTTCTGGACAAGTTCCATGATGCAGGAGATAAGACAAGTTTTCTCCATGACCCTCTGGAAGGTTGCTCCTATGTTAATCAAACCGAAGGACATGAATTTATAAGAAAAATTTACCCACTTGTTCTGAAAGGTAGTTTTTAATCGATCATCTTCTTAAACCAGGACCTGGTTATATCCCAAGAAACCGTCTAGGAGGGAAAAAATTTCAAAGTCGGATATTGTCTGTAGGAGTTGTTCCATGGGTGGGACTAGATATTTATCCTTCTCTGATGCTCTATTAGGGTTTCTGAAATCCACACACAAGCGGATCTCTCCAAACTTCTTTGTGACAAGCACCAGATTGGCTACCCAGGCATAGTGTCTTACCTGAAAGATAATCTTGGCATACAATAATTTCTTCAACTCTTGATACATCAGAGTTTCCAGAGATGGGCGGTACTTCCTAAGATTTTGTTGGAAATGTTTTACTCCAGACCTTAACGGGATTGTGTGTTGGATAATGCATGTATCATAAGTTTTCAATTCTCGGTAGGACCAAGAAAATACATCTTGATATTCTTTGAAGATTTTGAGATAAGCTTCCATATCTTCTTTGGACACTGTCTTACACAAATTGACATTTTTGGGGTTCTCGGGGGTTCCTAGGTTTATAGTTTTATATATAGGACATGAGATTCATGTTTTTTCATTCCTTGGACCTCTAAATCTTTCCCTTAGGTCCAAAAGGTTCTCCATATTGGCCACTCCTTTTGGTATCGTGTGAAACTTTGTTTTTTCATTAGAGAGATTTGTTTCTCTTTTTTGTTCATGGATATTTGATTCTGTGAGTATTTCTTGGAATATTTCATCGTCAATGGCCAAATCCTTGAAATTCTCCTAATTAATCAGGAAATCTACAATATATTCATCCCATTCAAAAAATTTCCAATTATAAATGTTGTTAGGTACCAACTATTTGTAGAGTATTTCTACTGCAATCCTTGAGGCTTCATAGTCTTCTACAGGAGATAATCTCGGGGCCGCGGTGGCTAGAGCGTCAGAAAGGGTATTTTTCATCCTGGGAACAACAGTAATGTTGAAGGCCTCAAAATTGTCTATCATTCTATGCACCTCTTACTGGTAATTTATTAAGTAAGGTGAGTTTCAATGGATAGTACTCTTCACTTGCCTAATGATAATTTTTAAGTCTCCAAAAACTTTCAATTCCTTGATGTTTAGATCGATGGATTTCTTTAGTCCCTGAACTAGAGCTTCATATTCAGCAGTGTTATTAGTGCATTCAAACTCTAATCTATAGGATAAGAATCTTTGTTTCCCCTTTGGGTCAATGAGGATACATCATGCTCTCGACCCTTCTTGTGATTTAGAACCATCAAATTACAGCGTCCAAATTTTTGGGGGGGAATTACTAACTTCTTCATGTCTAGCTATTTTTTCACTTTCATCTTCCTCGTCAATTAATCCTGTCAGAGAATCCTGACAGATGATGCTTTCTTCCGTAACTGCTAGTAAGTATACTTGAAAGGTCATTTTGGATTTTTGAGTGGGAGGTATGCCAAACAAGTGAAAGGCGAAATTACCGAAATCAGAATCACAGGAGTAGTTTTCTAAAACAGGGAACTCTGTCGACAAGGGTTTATTTGGAGTCTCTAAATTAGTGGCAGTATGTTTGAGATATCTTTCTCTGTCAATCCTGATCATTTTTATATGTCCTTTTAAAGGCAACCAAAGGTGAGCCCATTCAGTACTAAAGTATATGTTTAATTTCTCAGACCAGTCTCATCTAAGTAGCAGTCCATAGGCCTCTGGGATCTGTACTATGATTATGTCAATTACTTGAATAAATTTGGGGTGTGTAGCAATTTTTATCATGACATATTTAAGTTCCCCAATGACCTTTACCTGAGTCCTATCTAGTTTTATAACGTTCTTATCACTTTTGAGTGGGGTTGCATTCAATTTCTTGTAGGTTGACAATGGCATAAAATTTGAATATTCCCCTTAATCGACTAGGAAACTATGTATATTTCTGTTAAAAACCTCAAAATTCAAAAGGAAAGGAGGAACAAAAAGCCTTCCTCTTTTGTCTAAATTACAAGCATTCACACTTGGTTTATTTGTTAAATCTATGGGAGATGAGACCTCGCTTTGATCATTTCTTTTCATAGGGGTATCTATTGATTTTAAGGCCTATAACTTAAAATATTTTTGTTGACAGATCCTACACATGTCCATTGCATACACATTAGCCTTCATCTTCTTCAAGTATTCTACCACATTGTAGTCTAGCTTAGGAGCTTCCCATGTGTGTATGTTTGTGGGATTTTTTTGGGGAGAAAATAGCGGTTTGGGGTGATCAGTCATTGGTTTCCCTCTAGATAAATAAGTAGTGATGGGGTTACTTTGGACAGGTTGACTTCTACCTTGTGTCTATACATATAGAACTTCAGCGGGATGTCCCTACACTTCAACAGTGCCGTTGAAAGGAATCAGGTGGTTGGAATCCCATAACAGCATGGTTTTCTCTTCCGGTGGCTCTTGACTTTCTTGATCGATGGCATTTACTGTCGAGCTACTAAGTTGTTTGGTTAGAGAACATTCATCTAGGAATCGATTTTCCATTAGATTTGTAGCATGCACCCATTGGGGAAATTCCCTTTCTGAATGGTTTTCTTGATGGTACGTGCATAAGAAGTCAGATGCTACGTTCCCTAAGTCAATGTTTAGGTTAGTTGGGGGAGGTTCAATAGATTTGAAGGGTGGATTTATTTTAAAAAAGAGTTTATAAGGTCTTTGATTTTGGTTTCCCTCCCCATCACTCCTTTTCATATCTACCATCTATTTGGAGAGTTATTTGATCATCCGTTATAGGTTTTCAAATCTCCTCCTTCTTTATCAGGACCTTGTTCTGTTTGTTTTCCCGGGGATCTTGTTAACAAAATTCCTCTCTTAGGTAGAGGTTGGGTTTCCTTTTTTATTAATGATATTTGACCTTCTTTGCACCCTTTCATTTGTAATTCAATCATTTTAGCTTCTTAAAAATTTCCAGCTAGGGTATGTTTGGCAGCACTTTTTACGAACATGGAAATAGAAGCTGGGAGAGCATTAGCATATACTTCAATTTGCAACTCCTGGGTAGGTTTATCCTCAGGTTGGAATTTGTTCAAAATGGTGGTGAACCTTTGGTTGAAATATTTAACCTTTTCTTTTGGACTCATAATGATGGTAAAAATTTCAGCCATTAAAGCACTTGTGGTAGTTTCTTCAACAAATTTGTCTAAGAAATCCTTTTGAAACTTTGTCCAGCTAGTTATGGAACCAACTAGGAGGTTGAAATACCAAGTCAAGGATGAATTTTCAAAGGTATAAGGAAAAATAATGTACACTACATCATAATGTTTCACATTCATCAATCATATAGCTAATATGAACTTCTTAATATGGTCCTTAGGCAATCCGGAGGTTTCGGGGTAAAATTTAGGAAGTAATTTTTCTAGATGTCTAAGTAGGTTATGCACCCAACATGGGATTTTCAGAGCATCTTTGTCCAACCATGGTTGATTGTATTGAGGTTTATTTCCCCCTTCTCCATTGTTATCATTATTTTCCTCCATGTCTTTTGATTCGGAGCCTGAGCGATATGAGTTAGACCCTTCCTCTTCAAATTCAAAATCGGCAGGTTCAGAGTAGTTACCAGTTGGTGTTTCGGGTATCAGATTAAGGGGTTGTTCGATCTTTTTAAGGGAAAAATCTATCAGGTATTCTACCGTTTGAAAAAATACCTGGTCAGGCATGTTGACAACTAGTCTGCTTATTTTTTTTCTTCGAGGAAGTAAAGGAGCTAAAGGTAATGCTCTAATATGTTGGGCATAAGCTCTAGTGATTCTTCTAAACCTATTTAACTCTTCGTGGGGAAGAGTGTAAGTTATTTCAGGGTACATTTTTTGTTCCTCTTCGTGTTGAGGTGAGTTACTCGTATCAGGAGTACTCTTTGTATGTGGGTTGTCTTGAGAGTGACTATCCATGCATGTGGGTTGTTTTGAATCTATAGGCTTTGCGGAATATATTATCAGAAATATTGCTAGACATGCATTCGTTTAGGCCATCCTTTTAGTGCCAATTCTGTTGAGGGGTCTGAGATCCCTTTAACTCAACAGCAGGAACCAAATCCGCTTAAAAGGCCCAATTAGACTCGTAAGTGTTTGATGAGTGGTAAGGTTCTCCAGATTCATGATCTAAATGGAATTATTGATGGGATTTAATTGTGATTAACAGATATGTATTTTTTGTTAAGCCTTTCCTCAAGCTATGTAGTTCTCTTTTTGGTTCTTTTCTAACGTTTATAAAAGAATAAAGATAGAGATTTAAACTAGATGACAAAGGGAAGCTAACTATGTGTTGGGGGGAAGGTTGGGTTGCAGGATAACCTGTATACCTTAGCATGCAGACGAAGAAGATCTAAACTACTTCAAACTAGCATTAATACCATTTTAATTAGTATATATTCAACATTATCTGAGATAACAATTATAGAAAGAAAATATATACGTGACAAGAAGTTAGCGCAAGAAAAAGTAATTTTCAATGCTCTATCATCAATCACAGGTTAACACAATCGATTTTTATTCATCAACTAGAATAAAAAAATTGTTGCAGAATTATAAGATAACTTAAATAAAAAATACAGTAACTCTTACTCTATACAGCAGCAAATATTGAATCCTAAGATAGAGATAGTTCCCCTTGGTCCAATCACATTCACGCCTTTGATGATAGAAGTGTATTTGGTTCTAAACAAAACTTCTTAATTAAAATAACTTGCACAGAAATAGTTCTCTTACAAAATTTCAGAAAAAATATTTCTCTCCAAAACCATCGACCCTAGGTCCAAGGTCGATGCCCTTATTTATAAAAAATAAGTATACTAAAAATAGCTACTAAAGTGGTGTTAAATTAAGAAAATTCCATGTGGTGGATTTTATCTATCTTTTCTCTTTTGCTTCTCTTTTGATCATTTAGTGATTTTCTGAATTGGATTGTTCTTCTCGTACTCTGGCCACTTGAAGAAGAGATCTTCGCATGTATTTTCATATGGGAACCTGTGTGTATCCATTAGAGCAGAGAGGACCTCCTTTATCTCTATTTCCCATTCCTTGTTATTGATTAGCTTGACACTTAAGTGTTGTAACACTACAAGAGCTTTAATCAGGGGTTCCATGAACTTCTTTACTTGACCCGGGATTCTACTTGAAATCTACGAAATATATGCTTCCCATGCCAAGTCTTTCTCTTCATGTTGTTTAACTATGTCATGCAAATCAGAGAAATCCTCCGCTGGACCAAACTATGGTAGGTCAGTGCTCCTCATTTCCAAATTGCTTTTCTCCCAAATTTTCTCACACTCCCCCCATCTTTTCTTCATTTTCCATTGAGGTTATTAGACCATGATTACCCAGTGTTCAACTACCTTCCTTATTTGGGAAATGTTGCTATCCATTACCACTCGAATGCCATGATATTTTGCATGATCCGGATTATTTTCGGCACGAAATGAGAGCGGAGATATAATAAAGAAATGCACAGAGATATCATGTATATCCAATAATATAACAGAAATATATCAGAGATGCAACCCTAAACACAGATATACATTAATACATGATTTCTATTAATGAAAGAAATGTATAGAGATTGTAAAAATACAGAGTGAAAGACTCGCTAGAATGGTGGCATATTATCCCTGAGAAGAGATGTGACGGCTACTCACATTTGCAAGAAGATGATTACAATGAGGATCTAAACGCATTTTTACAATAAGAAGGAATGCCAAAAACCCTAGACATCCAAAAATCTAACCCTAGGAGATGAAGCGCCAAAAGTCATGTGGGCCCTGTTTGGATAAGTTAGTACATCAACTTCCCAGGGTTGTAACTTTTGCATACAACCTCAATTTTAGGCGTATGATAGCTCGTTGGAAAGGTATCATAGAGGAGATTCATTTTTGGGGCTCAATAATTCCTTTGGATATCATTTAATACCTTGATCTCGAAAACCTTCATTTGGGCCCTCAAAATGGCCCCGAAAGTTAAAAACTGCTAAAAATAGTAAATTGCCAAAATTGCCAGAAAATTGTTTTGAGCCAGTCAGAAAAGGTGGGTGGCCACCAATATCCACTTGGATCAATCCTCCCTCCTTAGGAAGAAATGTTCTCCATTGCATTGAGTTCCGGGGGGAGAGGGAAAAGCATTTGTTGAATCTGCATCTTGGTGAGTTGATTGCCTTGTTGGAGACATCGCGTTGCTGAATTTGTGAAAGTTTGTCACGAACCTGTCAAGGATGAGGTTGTTCAACAAGTTGAGCTACATGAGAGGATGGTGTGCAGAAGGAATCTTTGTGCTTTACTGCAACCTTTTCTACCTACTTCTGTTTGATAGAAGGTACTTGGGGTGAGGCTATAGTGGTTGCAGTGTCCTTTTGTTCCCCTTTTGAACAAATTGTGAAGAAGCTGAATTTTGCAGTATGAGATACTAACTTGCGACACTTTTTAGGTGGAACAATAGTCGGAACTACCTCTGGTATTCTATAGAGATGACCCCCTAGAGAAACAACGACATTGTGAGGTCGTGACTCATAAACAGTATGGCATCTTCACATATATGGTTGGCCCTAGAGAACATCACAGACATCCAGTGGGGAAAAATCACATAATACGTTATCCTTGAAGGGTTGGATGTCGTATGACAATCAACACTGTTGGATAACATGAAAATATTGTCCTTGGAGAAGCCACCCAATGTTGTATGGTTGCGGGTGTGGTGTTGTCAACAATCCCAACTGTTTGACGACCTCTGCTGAGATGAGGTTCTTCTAGCTTCCGCTATCAACAATAAAATGCAGCGGGGTCCCCTTCACCCACATCTGTGAATGAAAAATGCACTCCCCCTCTTTAGGATATGTTGGTTCTTCTGGTTGAATTGTTGCGATCGCGACAATAGCAGTGGGGTCTGCGTCAATGATCTATCCTTTACTAGTATTTTCAGAATCAAATACTGAATCAAGGTTCGGCTCCTTGTCTTTGATCTCAGCCACCAATGAATGTTTTGAGCGACATTCATCGGTGTTGTGCCATGGGATTTTGGGGAAATCGCACCATTTTCTAGTGTCTTTCTCTGTCTTCTCGTGACCCTTCTTTTCCTGTGGTTTGGACTGGTTTTCGAGAGACTGTTTGTTAGGGCCATCTTTTTCATACTTTGGTTGTTGCGGATTTACAGACCTGAAATCCCATTTGTTCTAGTGCTTAAATTTTTTCTTGATTTTAACAGCATATCGATAAGAAGCACCGAGTGATGAGATGTCCAGAAAATCCATTTCAATTTGGATGTATCTATGTAGAGCCCCACAGTATTTTAGAACCAAATTTCGTTCAGAATCTTTGATACCCAGCTTGGTGCGCAAGGTATGGAAGGTGTTGGTGAACTCTGGAACTTCTTGTCCCCTCTCTTGCCGCAGTGTGGTCCATCTCATGTATTGGTCCTCATAGTTTCCAACAAGGTAATACTATTCCTTTACCGCGTCCAAAAAAAAATCCCAAGTCGGCTCAGCCCCATATATTCCAGAATCCTCTGTGGAATTTTTCTCCCAGTAAGTTTCCCACCAATGTTTGACATGAGGGACAGATTTAAGGAGTGAGAAGGTGATCTTTTCTCTGTCAGAAAAATTGTGAACAGAGAAATACCCTTCTAGCAGATTTAACAATTTTTCTAGGGCTTCTGCATCTATTTGTCCTTCAAATAAAGGAATATCAAAATTGACTTGTACCTTGAAAGGCAAGGTGCTTCCAAAGTGGTTGCTTGATGAATATGCATTTGTTGCTATCGGTAGGCATTGAAGGATGTGGGAAAAATTCTCCATCATTTCATCCCTTTGTCACATGAGAGCTTTCTCAAGCAACAGACTGATAGGATTGTTTGTTCCTTCATTTTTCTTTTCTTCCGCCATTGAGGGTTTCTTGGGTGTGAAAGAAAGATCTTCCTCAAGAGAGACAATCTCTAGACCCAACTTACTATACTCATACCTTGTCAGGGACATGCACTGAAAAAAAAAAATGATCAAGAGCAGCCTGCTCTAATACCACTGATCTGGATTATTTTCGGCACGAAATGAGAGCGGAGATATAATAAAGAAATGCACAAAGATATCACGTATATCCAATAATATAACAGATATATATCAGAGATGCAACCATAAACACAGATATACAGTAATACACTATTTCTATTAATGAAAGAAATGTACAAAGAATGTAAAAATACAAAGTGAAAGACTCGCTAGAATGGTGGAAGCTTATCTCTGAGAAGAGATGTGACGGCTACTCGCATTCGCAAGAAGATGATTACAATGAGGCTCTAAAGGCCTTTTTACAATAAGAAGGAATGCCAAAAACCCTAGACATCCAAAAACCTAACCCTAGGAGATGAAGCGTCAAAAGTCATGTGGGCCTCGTTTGGGTAAGTTAGTACATCAACTTCACAGGGTCGTAACTTTTGCATACGATCTCCGTTTTAGGCGTATGATAGCTCGTTGGAAAGGTATCATTGAGGAGATTCATTTTGGGGGCTCAATGATGCCTTTGTCTATAATTGATAAACTCTATCTTGAATAAACTTCATTTGGGCCCTCAAAATGGCCCCGGAAGTTAAAAACTGCTAAAAATAGTAAATTGCCAAATTTGCCAGAAAATTGTTTTGAACCAGTCGGAAAAGGTGGGTGGCCACTGATATCCACCTGGATCATTGCATCTCAGCCCTTCTACAATTCGTTGATTTATTTTATCCATTCTAAAGCTTGATGTGCCTTTTTATACCATCGTTGCATGTCTTTACAAGTTTCCATCCCCATGAGGTTATCTTCTTGGAAATCATCTATGTAAGTGGTGAAGCAATCTCTTTCACTTGTGAATTGTGCATACATTTCCTAGAACTCACACTTCAAGAGTACCACCGCTTATGTTGAATTTTGGTAGTACTCTGCTTGATGTCGCAAATGATCTATTCTTTCTTCATGGTGGCCACCTCACTTTCATCCCTTTTTTCCCTGTCTAAACTAGCATCGGTTATGGCCATCCCTGCTCTGATTATCTTAGTCATATTAGCACTTTCTCTGTCGAAAAAATTTTCCTCTGTGGTTATCAAAAGTGTGTAATTGAGCATGAGCTTCCTTTTCTTGAATGTTCTTCTCATCACATCTTTCCTTTTCCTGTCATAAGAAATTACCTGTATATTGGTGACTTCATTTATTGGTTCAGGAATTTGTTGATCTCCCCAAGATAGAGTACTTCCTAGGCTTCCTTCCATATAGAGATGTTCCACAACCGGTTCTTTTAATTCCTTAGCAGGGGAATTTTTTGTATGCTCTGGTGATTTGGCCTCCTATTGGCCCTCGTCATTTTATGGAGTATTGTTCCTAGATGGGGAAGTAGATGAAGGATCAACATTAGCTGGGAGTTTGGTCATTGAGATGTCGATTTATGGCTCCCCTATTCCTTCTTCTTGTTCACCTGCATCCAAGTCATTCTTAGCGTTGTCACCCTAAGGCTGTGTTCCTGGCTGATTGGGAAAAACAGTGTCAAGAGTGTTCCTAGCCTCGTGGTAGACTTCCTTAGGTTTTAGGATCAAAACATTGAACATTGGAAGCTGGAGAAGATGTTTCCCTTGGCTCCTCCTCTTGTGTGATTGGTATCGGGGTTATGCATGAAGATTTTGAACCTTCCTCATCATCATATATGGTGATTAAATATATAAGGATAGTATCCATACCTGTCCCAATGGATGCTCTTGCTAACCTTCGTTGAGTTGTAGTAGTCACCGGCGATCCTGCATGTAGTAACATAGGGCTAGGGTTTTCTACATTAGCGGTCTCCTCTAGTCGAATTTCATTTGAATTATTTGGTTCTACCTCCTTGCTTGAACCTATCAGGGTTGTTCTCAAAGGTCCTATCAAAGGATTGAGTAGGGGCTCTCCCCCAAATATTGCAATAGCTCTTACATATTATTCTAGTAGAAGTCTCCCACTTCTTTGTGCCTCGACCACTTTTGTTGCTCGGTTTTCTTTTCTTACCCTGAGAGCTTCTTGTGTTTTCTGCTCTATTATCTCAACCTTCTCATCCATAGTCATTGCTTTGAATTTGGTCATATTTAGGTTAGCCTTTCTATGGAGCACTTCCTCCCAGTCATGGGCGCCTTCGGTAAATATTTCATCTTCAAAACTATCATGAGCATATGACCAATAGGAGGATACATGTGATGCGTGATGGGAAACTAAACCCTTTGGATAATGCTTGCGAAAGAATCCTGTGGGGAACCGATACTCAAGTTGATTTAACCCTTCTTGTTTCGCCTGTGTAATGTCTTTGACCATATAAAATCCTATATGAAAACCATAGGGAATGAAAGCTCTCTTCTTATCCTTTACGAGGGAAGCATTATAACCTTGTAAAACGGTCTAGTAACAGATGTCTCCCAATATGAGATGATCTGGGACATGAACGAGGAGTAGGTGGTGCACCAGTAGCATCGAGCACTCTGATATAGGTGCTTGTCTCTTCGAAGTACCAGTGGCCAACTCTAGCTATCATCTCTTTGGTTGCCATCGAAATCCTAGGGCATTCCTTTATAAAGATAATAAAGTATATCATGGCTATGAACCCATCACATATCATGGAATACGATGTTTTTTACATATTCTCCCATAAGATACTAAAATAAACATGTACAAGCAATTCAGCAATATGCCAGCTTAAATTCATACCTGCGAAAAAGTTTCTTTCACAGATTACGTCCAGCGGGTAGGATTCCATGTAGAAGATTGGAAATTCTCCTTCCTTCGGTGTCTAGGCCTGTAGGAGATTAATACTCAGATGTTTGGAAATAATGGCTCCCCAATTGTAACTACTCCCGAAAATCGCCACAGTATACGCCAAGGGAATGCAAGCTTCTGAAAATTTTGAGCAATCCTTTTCTCCATATAATCGACAAATCAAATTGTCATTTGAATGGAACAATGGCACAGATTGGCCAAGATTGTCAGTGTAGAATGACTAAGGTTAGATGAAAAACCTCGGCATTTGGTGACCTATCAGTCTGTCGATAGTTAATGAGTGAATCAGCGTCGATAATTATTGTTTTGTTGTTACCTTTAGGAAAATGTTTCAATGTCGACCAAAACCGCCATATAGCGCTGACTTGGAAATGTTGACATGGAAGTACAGATATGACACGGGGAACCTCAAAAGATGACACGGGGAAAATATTGATTCATACAGATTATTTATGCGATAAAGACACGTGGCTATTGATTTTGACCTCTATATGAGAAACATTTTTTCGACATCAATGATTTTCTTTAGACATGCATCCCTGGATATAGTGTCCTATCCTACCAATTCCAACGATGTATCGGAGATCAGCGATTGACGATTTGTTATGGTTAATGTTTCACATTTTCGTCCCTCAGAGTTCGTCGATGCCAAAAATGTATCGGCGATCGGTGATCAGTGATTTGTTATGGTTGTCCATATTTGCAATTTATATCTTGGACCTCGTCGATGCCAAAAATGTATCGGCGATATTAGAGAATTGTACTATAGACCAGAATTTGTCGATCGACGACCGTCGAAATTTTTTAAACCGTGTACATTTTAGGCCCTTCATGCCATGTTACTAAAAAAAAACCAATTTGTCAATAACGTTAAAGAAAAAAATAATAACCGATAACAAGACTCAATAACAACGTATAAATCCATCCATCCCACAACACTGACTCTGATTCAAAAATGATAAGTGGTACCCAAAAAGAAAGAAATTTCGCAAAGTCGTTTAGGGTGTGTTGAGTGCTCAACAGGCATTCGGGAAAAATGAAGTGTGATGAAATAGAAACCTCTAAAGCCGGAAGTTCTGAAGTCACGAAGCACCGTAGTGATGTGGCATTTTGATGTCACCTAGTGTGACGTGGACACACTTGATGATTTCCACATGTCATCTTGTTCCATGTTTTTCAAAGACCATTCATGCCAGTTAGAACTTGACATGTTTCACCCATCATATTGGGCCATGTGCCATCTTTACTTTTCTGCCACGTAGTAAACCTCCCTGGTGCGTGATCATTGATGAGACTCTAGGTATTCGCCATTTCGACGTTTAGAGGAAATGAGGTGTGGAATAGGTGGAAATTTTGAAGCCCGAAGTTCCGAAGTTCTGAAACTCTGAAGAAGCAGAGCCTCAAAGTTCCCTAGGCTCTCGATAAGCACCTGACTACTCACACTTGGTTATAGCCTGCGGTCAAATGTGGTTGGGGGCTGAAGAAAAAGGGGCTAGTGCCTGAAAACTATGTTAAAGAAGGAGAAGGGATTAGGAAGGAAGCAAGTGGGGTTTCGATTGTTTGGACTTGCATCAAAAGAGGTACTGAAGACCTGGGAAATTTATGATAGGATCCAACAAATAAATAAGATCCTTTTTCTCAGAGGAAATAGATCAGTTGCAGAGGGATTGCATCATTGAAAAACAATTTTCAATTATCCATAACTTTCTGCTCAGGACTCAAAATTGACCAAGGAAACAGTCATTTGAAAGGTATTGGAAAGAGGATTCAAGGTATTCAGCCATAATTAAGGATTGATCAGTTTAGATCACAGGAAGTCATAAATAATATGTCTGGTGACCATAAAATAAAAAGTGTGCATATATTACCAAAATGGTATATTATGGTTCTAGCTAACAGAATTTGTTGTATGCATGTTTTTCGATGTAATGATTACATTTAAAATTGAAAAAGTGCTAGAAATGTCTAGAGATCAAAGAAAGAAGGAAAAAGATAGTTCTTCATGTTACATTTGAGATCTTTAAGAAGTTATTAGATCAGATGTGGGGTTCAATAAGAAGCCTAGAAAACCCTAATGAAATTCTTGTTCGGGGAAGACATTCCAAGTGACAATTTTTTCACATCAAATGTGAATGATAGATGGGGAAAGCCATCTGCAATACATGCTAATGCATGAACCATAGGTTCATATGGATATTCAAAGCATGGTAATAAGGAATGTTTATGGAATATGAAAGAGTTTGGACCTGATATTAAGAAGGAACAAAGGAACTTGAGGACACGATGTTATGTCAAGAATATTCCACAAGAGGATCGAAGTTCAGGACTGAAGAATGTTAAGATAAAGAAGTACATATTGGGAAGACCTAATATATATAGATTGATATATTAGGATTCTATTTTTTTATAAAGAAAGACAGAGTGTATACATGGAATGAGTGACAACATATCTAAAGATAAGTCCTACAGTTTGGATATAGCACCCCCATTGTTGCTATCAGAGTGTGTAGTGGAAGCATGGTATGAAGGTCATCAAATATGGCATGACAGAAGTTGAATATGCATGTCAGGTTGAAAAATCAGATGGGTCAAGATAGGAGAAAGTAATAATCCATCAATATAATCCCAGTGTTGATATGATCAGCCATGGAAAGGCTAAATCAATTGCTTCAATAAAGGAATTGGTGTTAACTATCCAATATTACTTAGAGAACATGACTAGAAATATAAGTTGTTCATGTAGGAGTTAGATCAGAGGAATACAAGTAATAATGGAATGCTAAAAATTAATATCAGCATAATATATGGTTGCAAGTGTGCAAAGTATATAAGGAAAGATTCCTGGATGGAGTCAAATCCTTCAACATTTTAAGATAATGGAAGAATAAATCATGAGGTAAATATCAAGATAATAGGAATGTAGGAAAACACTCCATGAGGGACAGAAAGAATAGTAGAGGATTATTGATACATTCCAAGATGGTTGAAGGTATTTCCACAATAGCATGGAGATGTCAAAGCCAAGAAGGACTTCAAAAAGAAATGAATCTTTGTAGAGAATTAGTAAGGAACGATGAAGAAGAAAATGGTTATATGAATGGTTTTGAATGCAAAGGAGATGGTGCCTGAAAAGAATCCATCTTAAGTGGCACGGAGCCATGAGTGACATTCACAGAGGTTGGAGGTATCACTTGAAATTGCAATGGTAAAACAAAAGCAGTGTTGAGTACTTTTAATTAATTTTGTGCAGCTAGCGAAGGAGACATATGTGCATCCTTACAGTATGTTAGATATTGGCTATGCAAGCCAAGTTTGAGGCTAGTTGTAAAGAAGAAGAGAAGACTGGAAGAAAACTAAAGTACTAAAGTATTCAATCAGGAAATGGATGAAGTTGTTCAGTCCAAAAATTAAATGGATGTTGAAGATCCAAAGTCTGTAAGACAACATGATTGGAATTATAATTCATCCAAGTATGAGTTGGGATAGATGGATCCAGAAAATAAATGAAAGTTGAAGGTTAATATCATCTTATCATTTGGATGGAAAAGAAAATACAGCCAAGACTGATTTTTCTAGGAAGTGCTCAGGTCAGAAATAATCATGCAGAGTGATTACAGTGAGAGCACAAGAAGATTAAGGAATCCAAGAAGAATTGAAGACTTCTAGGATCAACAAGGAAAATTGTTATAGGGAGATAGAAGTTGTTGCAATTTATGTGACAACAAGTGTGTTAAGGATTGTTGGGACAGCCATAAAGAGAGAATGCTTGCATGTTTGCAAGTGTTGTTGATGATGTTGCTGCATATGGAAGGAAGAAACAAAAATCTGAAGTGTTGGTTATAAGACTGATAAAAGAGGCATGAAAGATTCTATTGTCATCAGCTAATCAAGTAGCATCAAATTTGTTTAATGGAAGCTATGCAGGTAAGTATTTCTCTTTTGAAATTATGTTGCATAATTTCCAAAGGGAAATTAAGGTAAGAATTTCCCCAGCTTGAATTCTTATAATACCCGGTATGGTATTGTTTAAGTGCATTAAAATGAATAAGATACCACTAGGTGTGGTAAAGACTAGAGGCATGTTATAGTTATCAAATATTCTTAGCTTTTGAATGCACACACTGACATAATAACATGTCATGTTAATTTTTTTATGAAGTAATAACCAAAGAAATAAAAGATAAGAACTTGGTATAGGAATGATGCCAGGAAATCTAGTCATGTATGATACTAGGACATGGTTGGATATGGAAAAGTATGGATATAGAAAGGTTATGTACCACACAAATACCTGATGAGCTTCCTACCTTTAAATAATGCCTGGAATGCAACTTTTTTTCTAACACTAATTCACATCACAGACTTATGTTCTTGGTGTAGTGTTCAGGTCGAAAAGGAAGGCATCCAAATAATTGAGAAGACAAAGGGAAGTGTGTGGGGAATGTGTCAAGACATTGGCCATATTTCAAATTTATGGATGGTGAGATACATGACTTAGATAAAGAGAATTCTGAACAATCAATACAAAGTTGCATTGAATAGATATGCATTAAGAGTTGCACTCATGCCTAGTAAGTGGCAGAGTTGCACTTATGCATGATAGAATTGTATACTTAAACGCATTTGTTGAATGTGTTTTGTGAGTGCATGCATATATATTATTGCATGGAAATAATTATACTAACGGCTGAAATGTTGCTAACTCATGGAGTTGAGAACATTTCAGGAGTTGTTATACATTGCAACAGGAAAGTTGTAAGTCATTTAGTCACATGAGCATTGACTATAGGAAAGTTTCTATTCGGAAAAAGAAGTAATGAACTTACTGATATTAATTATGAACGGGTGAATGCATAGAATGATAATTCATTCTATCTAATAAATTGTTTTGTAGTTGTGATTGAATTGTTAGTTATAGACAATTCTAAGAACACTTCATAAGGTTTTTGTACATATTTCAATGAGAGTATGATGTACAGGAAATACTGACAATCTTTTGGTTGAATGCAAGATAGAAGCATTACAGGAAAAATGGTATTCATCATGGTGCTTGTTGAAAGCCAGAAGGAAGACTACATCCTATTATTGCAACAGCAATGAAAAATTATGAAACGGAATTTCATATTTTGGGGAAAAGTGGAATTACTTATGAAATAAGTTTGAGTTATAAATGAATTATTTTATGCTCTCTCATGATAATTGCATGTGTGTGATGTAGATGATATAATATTGATTAAAGTTGGAATGATGGGAAAGAAAAACTATTGTTGAGGACATTAAATCCCTATAATTGTAGAACCTTGGTTGGGTTCTAGTAATGGGTTAGCGCTCTCCTTGTGTGTGAAATCCTTGGCAAGATGGATCGATGAGGGGTTGCGTAGCAGTGAAGGGATGCATGAGCCTGGAAGGGTGAGTGCAACAAGGAAGAGGAAACTCAAGGATGTTTATGGCATGGTATATGCCATAAGGAGGGCGTGTCAAATGGAACAATAAGTTGAATTATTTCCGGAAGCAGATCTATGGAATAGAGAAATTGACTTCCAACTGCAGTATGAATATCAAAATCGGTGTTGGGAAGTAGAGCACCAGATGGATAAAAAGCTTCCAATAGCTAAATCTTGGAGATTTTGAAGAATTTGAATTGTACATGTATAAACAAGTTGCACTGAGGACAGTGAAAAAATAAGGGGAGGGGATTGTAATATCCCAAGACCAAGCCCCAGTTGTAATTGTAAATGTAACATATTTCATAGGCTGGTGAGCCAAGTGATTATAAGCTAGGAGGCTTATGTGATGATTAGGTTGGAGAGACTAGATGATAAAGGCCAATGAGCCTATTTTTGTATATGTAAATACTCATATCATTAATATAATACATCGTTGTGTGTAGACCAACCACGATAAAAGAGAATGGGGGACTAAGATCCACTAGGTAGGGAAAGGTATGGAGCTAAGAGGCTAGAAAAAAGGGCTAAGCTAGAGAGCTTATCTCTAAGGGAATAATATTATATCATTACTTCCTAAAGACTAAGGTTTGGGATTTAACCTATGTTATCCTAAGTTCTTGTGGGAAGGGAACGAATGATATGTGGAGCTCATGTAGCTTCATGAAGACAAGTATCTGATTTGGGACATGTAGTTATATTTGGAAAACTTGTCGTTATGGGGGGGTTCTCAGCCATTATGGCCATTCTTCCCCATTATGGAATGCATGCCCATGGACTAATGCACTCACGCATTGAGCCATGACCTCCATTTTCGACCTTTGAGCATGCATGCACCTATGGAACCCACAATTACACTTGAGTAATCCTATGTATTTCCTGTGAAGTCCAGCACACATGTATTTTCCTGAGCCTGTGCTATGTCTTAACAATTGGATTTTTTGCCAACTGAGTTCATGGACTGAGTGTGGCTTGATGCCATTGTCTGCATCCATACCCAATCTTATTGTTGATATCACCTTGTTGTATTTTCTAAGGAGATGGATTGAAGAAGTAGGTTGTCAGGCCTGTGAACAACTCCCTGAGTCCATGTGAGAGAGTTGGTTGGAAAATAAGAAGCAGGTTTTTAGGCCTATGAGCAACTCTCTCCAGGTGAGATAGGTTGTTGGGGAAGTGATTTCTCATGGAGTGATCCCAACAGCAGCTATAGTGCTATGAGAATTCTTCTATGGCATGTTGTTGAAGCCCTGGAAGGGAAGTGGGGCAGCCAAGGGACTATTGAGTAGAGAAGGGGCACACTTCTTGGGGTGGGACAGGCATGTGGGGAATGAGAGGTTGTAGGTTGTGTGTATAAGTTGGCTCCTGGGAGGGAATCCTTCCTGATTGACTGCGTAGCATCCCATTGTCTCAGACTAGCCTAGGAATCCCTTTACCCGAGTGGACTTTAGTCCCAGCTCATGAGTGACCCACTGCTGAGAGTGATGAGCAGCGTGGTCTACGGTCGGGAGGTTCATGGAAGGTCTGCATGTAGTTGGTGGTCTTCTACAAAAAGATAAGTACCATTTCTATGTTCATTTACATGATGTCTATTTGTACATGTCTAATATTTATAAGTATTGTACGTATATGTTGTATGTGTAGGCTTACGGTTATTTCCGTATTAATCTGTATTTTAGCATAATGTAATTGTTTGTTAAGTTATATATGTATGATGTTCCACAAGAGTTTTTGTGTGCCATAGCCTAGTAGGTCTATGGATGGGTATGTTACATTTTGGTTATTATAAGCTCAGTAAGAATGTGTTTTAGAGTATCATGGTCGAGCCAGGGTGGCGGGGGTGGGATGCTACAATATGGTATCAAAGCTTGAACAGAGAATAATTGTAGTAGCATGCCTCGGGCTTGGGTGGTCGGGGGATGTTACACACCTCAAAATAATCCCATGAATCCCATACTATGTTAAGAACCAAATATCAAGATAGCATAGAAAAACCTCATAATAAGTACTCAATGCCTTGAAAAATAGAGAATTTCATATAATAAGCCTCTTCGAGGGGGAAACCTCCTTATAAACTACATAAATTTCCAAATACAAGATGATTCCAAATGAAAAGGCCTCCTTGGTATATACAGGAAACTAGGAGGTACAATTAAAACTAATGGAGCCAAGCTGACATAAATAAAATAACATTACTAATGTAATATGGCCCAATTAAGGGGTAATATGCCACTATTTAGGGATTAACATGCCCTTCCCATTTAGACAATTATTGTTCACAGCGCTTAAGTAATTCTGGATTCTTTTGTATAAAAGACTTATCTTCCCAAGTGGAATCTTCAACAGGTATTTTCCTCCACTTAATGAGATACTCTAACATGGATCTATTCCTTAGCTAGCGAATTCTTGTGTCAGTGATAGCTTCAGGATCCAATATGATTTTTCCTTCCTCGTCAAGTTCTGGAAATATAGTTTGAACTGGGATATTTTCATCTATACCCTTCTTTAAGCATGAAACGTGGAAAACTGGGTGTACTCGTGAAGATGAAGGAAACTCCAATTTGTATGTCATAGTACCAATATTTTGAAACACCTTATAAGGGCCATATTACTTTGGTGATAATTTGTTATCCTTCTTGGCTTGCTTGAGGGAGATCTGTTTGTATGGTTGTAGTTTTAAAAACACCCAATCCCCTACTTCAAAACTTATTTCACTATGATGTTGATTTTATTTTTGTTTCATGTGATTATGTGCCATGGTCAGGTTGTCCTTTAAGATTTGGAGAACTTTTTGTTGATGCTCGATGTGATCTTCCAATGCTTCAACCTTATATTTTTCTTTTAGAGAAGAAGTGATGGAAGGAGGGTGGTATCCATAGAGTTCCATAAATGGTTTCATTTTTGTTGCAGTATGAAATGTTATACCACCATTCTGCCAAGGGTAACCATTTGAACCATTGTGTTTATTTATCAGAGACAAAGCAACGAAGGTAGCCTTCCAAACATTTGTTCACTATCTCGGTGTGTCCATCATATTGAGGATGATAGGATGAGATATGAGCCAATTGAGTACCCAAACAAGAAAATATTTTTTTCCAAAAATGTCCAGTGAAGATGGGATCTATGTCACTTACAATAATCTTTGGGCTTTCGTGTATCTTTTGAATTGTCTCCATGAATGCAGTGGCAATTGTACTGGCTTTGAAGGGATGAGAGAGTGCACAAAAGTGTGTGTACTTGGCCAGTCTATCAACAATCACCATGATGACACTCTTTCCTTCAGACTTCAATAACCTTGCGATGAAATCCATGGAAACCTCCTCCCAACGCTGACTTGGGATGGCTAATGGTTGTAAAATTCCTGGGGTCTTAATTGTTTCCACCTTATTTTGTTGGAAAACCAAACATTCTGCCACAAACCTTTGAACATCAGTTTTAAGGCCATCCCAAAAAAATTCCTTCTTGACCCTATGGTAGGTTTTCGAAAATCCTGAGTACCCTCCTACCGGAGAGGTGTGCAATTCCAATAGTACCTTTTGTTTAAGTTGGGAGTTCTTACATAAATATAAGCGATCTTTGTACCATAGTGAATCATTTTTCCATGTAAATGTATATGATGCAATGGAATCTTGTTGCAACCTTTGAATGAGAGTCCACACGTTTTCATCATTCTTCCATTCATCCCTCATTTCTATTATCCAATCGGGTTGGATGATCGAGATAGCACAGAGAAAGGCCTCAACATCTTCATCCTTTCTTGAGAGTGCATCTGCCACAACATTTTGCTTCCCTTTTTTATAGATGATTTCAAAATCATAACCCAATATCTTG
>ML776697.1:430449-458611 GCA_009831015.1 Picea engelmannii
GGGTGTTTAAAAAAAAAAAAAAATAAAAAATAAAAAAAAAGACTGGAAATTTTTTCACCATTGTTTGAGACCTATTCCATTGGATTCATCTCTTCGCCCTTATCACATTCATCCATATCATTTTTTGGAAAAAAAATTGACCCCACCTACCCATTTTCAGTTCACCCATCCTCATGGCCCATACCCGTAGCCAAGACCTGGAAGCTCGCTTCAACACCTTGCAATCTAGTCTCCTCAAGACCCAAAAAGAAGTGAAACAACTCAGTGCCAATGTTGCCTCCATCGATACATCCATCAATACAACCATAAATACAACCATGCAGTCCTCAATGGAGGAAGTCAAACAAGAACTGACCACCCAGCTTGAATCTATCTTTGCATCACTCTGCACCAAACTGAAGATCCCTACAAATGACCCTTTCTCTAACGCACCTCCAAAGACTGAAGGTGAACATTCCTCCCATTCCTATACCTTTCAACACCATCACTTTCAACGTGACCTATGCCTTTCGTGGGTGGATGTGACCAAATTTGATGGCTCGGACCCCATTGGTTGGGTAACCTAAATGGAACATTATTTCTCTTTATACGGCATTATAGATGACTTGGCCAAACTCTGGTATGGTGTTCTCCATCTAGATCAAGAACGTTGGCAATGGTGGCAATGGAGAAAAACTTCCCGTCAAGGGTATATTGCTTGGACCCATTTTGTGACTGAGCTTTATGAACACTTTGACACTGACACCAACCATTTGGGCCATTTGAAAAAGTTGAAACAATCAAGAACAGTAGAAGACTTCATAGCTGCCTTTGAGCACCTGGCTTTTCGAATAGAGGGCATGACTGATGCTTTCTTTTGAGAGTGTTTTATCAGTGGCCTCAAGGATGAGATTTGGGCCCATGTCCTCATGGCTCTACCTTTGAGTTGGGTGGAGGATATTAAAAAAGATAAATAAGCACAACAGGTTGTATCCTCTCAAAACTGTAAACCCTCATTTATCCCTCGCCCTAAACCCGTAAATCCCACTACTCCTGTCGCCCCATTAAAGATCCAAAAATTAACCAGGGCTGAAATGGTTGAACGCCAACTCAAAGGCCTTTGTTATAATTGTGATGACAAATATTTCTCGGGCCACAAGTGTAAGGAACAAAAGATTTTTATGGCCATCTCTGGGGATATTTCGGAAGAGGATGTTGACACTCCCCTTGTGTCTGAGTCACTTGAAATCACTGACATAACCCCTCCCTCAGACCCTCCCAAACTGGAACCGATCATTTCCCTCAATGCTCTCACTGGCTTCTCCACCCCCCAAACCCTCAAGTTAATGGGTTACATAAAGCATCGGAAGGTCATCGTTCTGGTTGATAGTGGAAGCACCCATAATTTTATTCATCGTTGCATTGCCCAAGAAACTCATTGCTACATCCATGTCGTCAACAATTTCCAAATCATGATTGTCAATGGCGGTTCCATGAAATGTGGAGGGAGTTGTGAAAATGTGTGTCCCCAAATCGGTGACTACCACCTAAAATCCCATATGTTTTCTATCGACATGGGCGGTTGTGACATTGTGTTGGGTGTAGACTGGCTAAGGACTTTGGGTCCCATTCTCATGGATTTTAAGGAATTAACCATGCAATTCGACCAGGAAGGCCACCAATGTAAATTCCAAGGCATCATTGTTGGTTCACCTGAGGTCATTAGTTCCCATCGCATGGAAAAGATGCTCAAAAAAGGTCATTCTGGTGTCATTGCCCAACTCCATGCCATACAAGCAATGGAGATACCCCCAGTGCCGCAAGACCTCCAAGCCCTCCTTTCTAAACATCTAATGGTATTTTCCACTCCCCAAGGACTCCCTCCTTCCCGCGGTGTTCATGATCATTCCATTCCCCTTGTACCCGGAAGCCTTCCTCCCAATATCCGTCTATATCGCCACCCCTTTTCAAAAAAAAATGAAATTGAGAAAATGGTCCAGGAACTCCTTAATGCAGGCGTTATCCACCCTAGTTCGAGCCCTTACTCTTCTCCTGTAGTCATGGTTCTGAAGAAAGAAGGTTCTTGGAGAATGTGTCCTGACTTATGTGCCCTCAACAAACTAACCATTAAAGACAAATTTCCCATTCCTGTCATTGATGACCTCCAGGATGAATTGAGTGGCGCCCAATTCTTTACTAAACTTGATTTTCACTCGGGCTATCACCAGATATGTATGAAAGAGGCAGACATTCCCAAGACATCCTTTCGAACTCATGAGGACCACTATGAGTTTTTGGTCATGCCCTTTGGCTTGTGTAATGCCCCCTCCACCTTCCAAAGCCTCATGAATCATGTCTTTCATCTCTTTCTTTGTCATTTTGTCTTAGTTTTCTTCGATGATATCCTCATCTATAGCAAAACCTGGATAGACCAGCTTACTCATGTGGATCGAGTTCTCCATCTACTCTCTCAGCACCAACTTTTCCTGAAACAGTCTAAATGTGCTTTTGGTGCCTCAGAAGTAGAATACTTGGGTCATCTGGTTGGCAAGGATGGCGTCAGGGTGGATCCAAAAAAGATTGAAGCTATGCAAGACTGGCCGCACCCAAAGACTCTCAAAAGATTGCATGGATTTTTGGGCTTAACAGGGTATTATCACAAGTTTATTAAGAATTATGGAAAGATTGCAGCACCTCTCACTGCTCTCCTCAAAAAGAACTCTTTCACTTGGACTCCAGCCGCTGCTCAAGCTTTCCAAACCTTGAAGATGGCCATGTGCACCACTCTGATTCTGGCCCTTCCTAATTTCACAAAGACCTTTGTGTTGGAATGTGATGCCTCAGGGAAAGGAATTGTTGTTGTCCTTATGCAAGAGGGTTGACCTTTGGCCTTCACCAGCAAGCAACTATCTGAAAGGAATCTGGGCAAACCCATCGATGAAAAGGAAATTTTGGCTATTCCTCATGTCATTGATCTGTGGCACCATTATCTCTTAGGGAAACGTTTCCAAATTAATACAGACCATCAAAGCCTCAAGTACTTTCTGGAACAATGCATTTCCTCCCCGGAGCAACAAAAATGGGTGACTAAGCTCTTTGGATATGATTATGAGATCATTTACAAGAAAGGAAAAGACAATGTGGTGGCATATGCATTGTCCCAAAAATATGAAGAAGAAGGATCATTTTTTTCTCTTTCCTTCATTGTACCAGATTGGCTCCAAGTTGTTCTCCAGGAATGGCTACAAGATCCCAAAAGTTCACATCTGATCCAGCAATTGCAAACCAATGCTCCAGCTCCCCCGGGGTACTCTTGGCTCCAGGATGAGATTCGATACAAAGGCCATTTGTATTTAAGTAAACAATCAAATCTTAAATCCACGGTACTTTTTGAGCTTCATGCTACACCCACAGCGGGGCACTCTAGGTTCACCAAAACCTATGACAGGGTCAAACATTCTTTTTTCTGGGATGGTATGAAATAGGACATCCGTAATTTTTTCACTGAATGTGATGTGTGTCAATGCAACAAGGGAGAAATAGTCAAGTCTCCGGGCACATTACAACCGCTTCTGATTCCAACTGCTATTTGGAAGGATATCTCTATGGACTTTACTACCGGCTTACCCAAATCGGGAAATAAATCAGTCATAATGGTGGTTGTGGATCGCCTTTCCAAGTATGCTCATTTTTGCACTCTTCAAAACCCATTTATTGCATCCACGGTGGCTCAAATTTTCATGGACCAGGTCTTCAAGCTTCATGGCATGCCGCACTCTATTGTTTCTGATCATGACCCAACTTTCACAAGCAATTTTTGGCAAGAACTGTTCAAGCTAAAGAGCACCCAATTGCATCTCAGCACAACTTATCATCCCCAGACTGATGGTCAAACGCAAGTTGTTAACAAGTGTTTGGAAACATATCTGAGGTGTTTTTCCTCTGAAAAGCAAAATCAGTGGGCTCAATGGTTACCCCTAGCTGAATGGTGGTACAACACTTCCTACCATACAACTACACGCATGACTCCTTTTGAAGCAGTATATGGACAAAAGCCACCTTCAGTTCTCTCATACTTACCGAGTACCTCAAAGGTCCAAGCGGTTGACCAAACACTTATAATTCGAGAGGATATTATTCATACCCTCAAAGAGAACTTGGTCATGGCACAGAATCGCATGAAGCAACAAGCAGATCAAGGTCGCTCTGAACGTCAATTTGTAGAAGGGGATCAGGTGTTTCTGTGACTGCAACCATACAAGAAAACTTCCCTCAAGGCCGAGCATTGTCAGAAGCTAGCGCCCAAATTTTATGGTCCTTATGCAGTTCTCAAGCATGTGGGACAAGTTGCCTATTAGTTAGCTCTACCCAGTCATTCGAAGCTACATCATGTTTTTCATGTTTCATGCTTAAAGAAGGTGATTGGAACTAGGTGGCAAATTCAAACCAACCTTCCCGAGTTCGCTGAAGAAGGATCTATTTGGCTACAACCAGAAGTAGTTTTGGACCAAAGTGAGTGTCGCCTGCATCAGAGAACCATCAAGGAAGTGCTAGTCCAGTGGAAAGATACAACTCCAGCAGATGCCACTTGGGAACCAGCTACCATTCTGTAGCAGTTTCCACATCTCAAGCCTTGAGGACAAGGTTTTTTTTAAGGGGGCGGACATGTTAGGGTCCTAACCCGCACATAGGTAGAGAAATATATTCGGATGTAATAAAGGTCAATATTAATAAGGCCTTTCAATAAAATAGAATAAGGCAGATGTAAGAAGACCTAATAGAAGCTTTCGCTTCTAGAAGGATCTTCCTCTAGATGATTCTCTTGATAGACATATTTAGTATAAATAAGGGTCGAGGGTATGAAAACCCTAGCTTGGAGATTATTTTAACAAAGCGTTGCTCGACTGGAGGTTTCCCCCTCAAAGAGGCCCGTGAACATTGCTTTCTGAATCAAAGTTCTATTTATGTTGTTGTTCTTATATCATTTCTGTGTTATTATGGAGATTATGCTAGTTATATTACTGTTATTCTGCCATTTCTAGCATTTTATTTCTATTCTGCATACTTTTTATATCTGGTATATTACACTTTTTCAACTTCAACTTATTATATGTTCCCCTCGAGAATCTTTCCTTCCTCAGGTGTGCTAGAACTTGATCTCCAACTTCAAATTCAAGCTTTCTCCTATGTTGATCAATGTTTCACTTGTTATCGTTGTTTCTTTTCTTTGAATGCTCCTTGATCTGATGGTGAAGTTCTTGCATCTCTGCAGCGAAATATTCAGCTATCGTGCTTCTAAATTCACTTTGCTTCAAATATCTTAATTCTGAAACTCCCCTCGGATTCATTCCATACATGATTTGAAATGGACTTTTCCCAGTGCTTCTATTCACTGAGTCATTATACGCGAACTCGTCTTGTGCTAGAATTTGATCCCAATGATTATGGTGTTCGGTGACTAAACTCCTTAGCAAATCTCCTAGGCTTATATTCACCACCTCGGTCTGTCCATCTGTCTATGGATGATATGAAGAACTAAAATATAGTTTTTTCCCCAACGTTTTCCATAACATCCTCCAGAAATGACCAACAAACTTGGTATCCCTATCTGAAACTATACTCCTGGGAAATCCATGGAGTCTTGCAATCTCTTTGAAAAACAAGTTTGCAACATGCATTGCATCACTAGTCTTCTAGCATGGGATAAGGTGTGCCATCTTCGAAAATATGTCGACCATGGAAAATATGGAATCACTTCCTCTTTGTGTTCTTAGCAATCCCAACACAATATCCATGCTTATCGCATCCTGGGGCCTCTCTGGAATAGGCAATGGCTGATACAATCCAGTGTTATGTTTCTTCCCCTTGGTGTACTAACAAATATTACAGTTGTTCACAAATTTCTTCACCTCTGCTCTCATACCTGGCCAATAATACGAACCGTTCAACTGGGAAAAATTTTTGTCATGGCCGAAGTGTCCGGCTAGACCTCTTCCATGCTTTTCCTTTAGCAAATTCTCCCTCATCGAGCGTCTCGGTATGCACAACTGGCATCCTTTGAACATCAACCCATCCTGAATCAGATATTCGGCCCACTGGCTTCTATCTCTAAGCACAAGATTCACACATGCTTCATATGCTTCTCCAAAATCTGGATCATTGTGATACATATCCTTAAGGTGATCAAACCCCAAGATCTTGATTTGACATTCCTGGAGAATCAAAATTCTCCTGCTCAATGCATCAGCAACCTTGTTAGCATTTCCAGAAATATGTTTAAAGAAAAAAGTGAATTTTTGCATAAAGTCTATCCACTTAGCATGTTTCTGGTTTAATTTCTCCTGTCTGGTTATGAATTGCAAAGCATGATTGTCGCTATACAAGACAAACTCCTTTGGTACAAGATAATGTCTCCATTTCTTCAATTCTTGGATTATGGCATAGAACTCTTTGTCATATGTGGATTACTTCGTTTTAGCTTCATTCAGCTTCTCACTAAAATATGCAACTGGTATGTTGTCTTGGCCTAAGACTACTCCAATTTCAACTCCACTCACATCACATCTTACCTGAAACGTCTTTCTGAAATTTGGTAGAACTAGAATCAGTTGTTCAGTTATATTCTCCTTCAATATGTTGAAGCTCCTCTCAGCCTCTTCTATCCATTTGAAAGACTTGTGTCTTTTCTTTATTGTATCCATCATCTGAGCACTAATCCCACTAAAATTCTTGATGAACTTCCGATAAAAACTTGCTAACCCATGGAAGCTCCTTACCTCAAAGATATTATTTGGTGACAACCATTCTTTGATTTCTTTCACCTTTTCGGGATCCATCTTCAACTCATTTGAAGAAATAACAAAACCCAAATATATGAGCTCTGTCTTCAAGAAAGAGGACTTTTTCAAATTGATTAACAACTTCTCTTGTTGCAGCCTCCTCATCACCAATGCCAAATGTATCAAGTGTTCCTCCTTACCCTTACTAAACACCAATATATCATCTAGATACACAATTACAAACTTACCAACAAAATCCTTTAACACTTCGTTCATCAGTCTCATAAAAGTGCTTGGGGTGTTCGTTAAGCCAAATGGCATAACAAGCCACTCACATAACCCCTCATTCGTCTTGAAATTTGTTTTCCACTCATCACCTTCTCTCCTCCTGATCTAGTGATATCTATTTTTCAAATCTATTTTTGAAAAATAGTTAGCTCCACTTAAGAAATCCATCAAGTCATACATCCTTGATAATGGAAACTTGTATCTGATGGTGATATTATTTATGTCTCTCAAGTCCGTACACATTATCCACCCTCCATCCTTCTTTGGACTTAATACAGTTGGTACTGCACATGGACTCAAGATTTCTCTGACCAATCCCTTGTCTAACAGATCTTGAACCTATCTCTTCACCTCCTCATTCTCTTGAGGCGTCGATATGTACGCTTCTTTGTTCGGCAGACTTGCTCCTGGTATCAAGTCAATATGATGATTGATGCTCCTGATAGGTGGCAATAAGTTTGGCAACTCATCCACTACAATATCAGCAAAGTTATCTACTAGCTTCTGAACTTCCTCAGGTAAATCTTCCAATGAAGTACTAGTAAGGATAACCCTCAGTTTCCTTACTACAGCAAACTGCATCTCCTATTATTTCTTTACTTCATTCAGGAGTTCCTTCCCACTCATGAGAAGTATGCTCACAATGGCTTCCTCTTTCACCTTCTTTTCCTCAATTGGCAGCAACATGTGTGTCCTACCATTTTTCTCTAAGGTGTATGTGTTATTCCTCCCATCATGAATAACATTCCTATCATATTTCCAGGGTCTTCCCAAAAGAACATGACAGACATCCATAGGAATCACATCACATAGTATCTCATCCCTATATCCTCCTATTTTAAAATTGATCAGGCATTGTTGAGTAATTGTTACCTTATGACCTTTCTGCAACCATGAGACTATGTACAGTGTTGGATGTGCAGTCGTCTTGATCTCTAGCTTCTCCACCATCTCCATGGATACTAAGTTGTCGGTGATCCCGCTGTTAATTATCACCTTGCAAACTTTGTCCTTCATTTTGCAAGTTGTCCTGAACAAATTGTTCCTTTGCATGAGCCTTTCAGTATTTGGATCTTGCTTCAAAAGAACCTTCTTCATCATCAAGTATTTTCCATCCTAGGTGCCTTCTGTCTCAGCATCTCGCTTCTGCGCTTCTATGATGTGAGCTTCACCTCCTTTATTTCTCTCGGGACAATCCCAATACATATGTCTTGTCTTTCCATAGGCATAACACCTCACTTCTCCTCCTCTACCTCTTCCTCTACCTCTGGGAAAAGAACTTCTACCACCACTCTACCTTCCGTGAGAACTTCCTCCTTTCTCAGAGTGACTATGTGGTTTCTCTACCTCGTCTCTGGGCTTCTGCACTTTGTCCTAGGAAACTCCCTTGCCTCTATTCAAGCTTCGGCCCCTATTCTGTTGACTATGTTCTCTAGCCAACTTATCTTATTCTTTCAGTGCCATCTTGTATGCGTCTTCAACCGTTCTGATCGTCGTCATACTCAGTTCATCTTGAATTTAGTATCTCAGACCATTAATGTATCTGGAAACTTTCTCTTAGTCTCGTTCCCTCTGTCCATCTCTAATGTTCAGCTTATAGAACTCTTTTGTGTACTCCTTCACAGTCAATCCTCTCTGTCTCAGGTTTTGCATCCTCCTGAACAGATTTATCTGGTATTCCTTGGGCATGAATTTTTCCTTCTTGACTACCATTCGATCCCAACTCTTGATCTTTTTCTTTCCTTTTCTCCTTATGTCAGCCTGCAGTTCATCGCACCACAGTGTTGCATGTCCCTTTAATCTAGTGACAGCATGCCTTACCTTTTTCTCCTCTTCGACATCCTCATAGTCGAAATACTTGTCCATTGCTCGAATCCAATCAAGCAATTCTTCTGTTTCTAAATTTCCTTCATACATAGGGATGTCAATCTTCGCTCTGGCACCCAATTTGACAATCGCTCTCAACAAGCGTACTTCTGCAGCATCCTCAGCTATATCTTCTTCTTCGACTTCTACATTTTTTATTTCTTCCTCGTTGATGTCTCCAGCATCGAGGGCTCTCCTTTGTGTTGTTTCCATGGAATCCATCCTCGCACGTAATTCTCTCATCTCTCTTTCCATAGCTCTGTTGGCTACAGGTGGATCAGCACATCTTCTAGGAAGCATTGTGTTGATGTTTATCCTTCTCCCTACAGAAGTCAATTATGTACTCTACTCTGATACCACTCTTGGTGCAAACCCCCTTCCCTCCAAAGGGTTTCTTGACCTTCCGATCTTGGATCGTTGAATTCCTGAGTCGAAGTGACTCCTTAGGTCCCTGCAGCACCCAAAACTATTCTACCCACACACATAGGCTCTTCCTCAAGTGACCACGGCTATGATCGTGGGTCTACCTTCTTCACGGTTTTGGATTTCGGGGATATCCTGAATCCCTTCTTCACTCCTTCCCAAAATTCTCAACTATGAGTCCTTGAAATCACACCTGTGTCTCCTCGGATTCACCAGGCCCACAATGGTTTGGACTTCATGACCCCGCGAAACTCTATGCCTTTCACTTACGATCTCCACTCTCCTGATTTCTGAACTCTTGGATCCCATCGCCACGTTCTCTCCTGTGATCAACGGTTGGGATTGAATCACAGCTTCACCAGATCTAAAGGTCTGAAATCATTCTTCTCCTTCTGAGAATGAATCTCATTCACTGATGTTCAGTGAAGTCTCCAAGGACTTATCCCCTTGAATATTTATGTTGCTCTTCCTCCTGAGCTTTCCTTCTCCAATTTGTTCCTATGAACAATCTCTTTGACACTTAGTCAAATTCTTAGCTTGTGCACACTTTGCAATAGACTTGCATCCACACTCAACTTTTATGGATGACTTCACACTCCTTGCGACTGCTCTCCAACCACTTTTATCCCCCGTGACTGAATCACACTATCCTTCCTGAGATTTTGAGTCTGAAAACTCTGTCGTGCACTCCTTGCGGACGTTGATGCACTCCTTGCATACATATAAGTTTCAATATCTCTTCTGATCTTCTGAGTCGAATTAGACTCAGTCACGCACTCCTTGCAGACACTATGCACTCCTTGCACTCGCTCAGTGAAAAAATATAATTGAAACTTATCTACTCTTCACAATGACTCATACATTCAACAAAGCAAATGCAGTCATGGATTTAAGAACAGAAATAACATGGAATTGAAAAATAGCATAAGTTCTACCATTCATTCAGATAGATACATACCCATACACACATTTGGGACAATATATCTTTGTTATATTCATCCAACTGAAACTTGCTACATACATACATTGTTCTTCACCATTCCTTAACCTATAGGAGATGGATTCAGATGTTGCTCTAATCTTCTCTCTCCACATCAACTATGATGATCAATAACAACTGTCCACTATCAACCATCAACAACCAACAACCCTTATTGGGAAATATTACAAAGCTTTATATAAAGAGGCTCTCTTTGAGCATTCCCTCCAACTACTCTACGCTACCTTGAATGGAATTAAATGTTATCAACTACTTAATGCCTATTACAATAAATATTGCGTCAGACAGATAGGAGCGCAAGCTCCAAATTTGTGTTGTGATCCGATCTATAAAACAAAATACATTCCCCTATCATCTTCTATGATGTCTCGGCCTCCAATCATTTAAAGACATTTATAAATTAAAGAGCTTCTGTCAGATATCACATTAATACATTGATCAGTTTGAAATTCAAAATATTTCAAAATGTGCGTTGAGTTGTCCTCGATGCTTATGCTTTGTTGGCGATGCTCCTGCATCACTCCATGTATAGAAACTAAAAAGTAGAGAAACCAATCTCTTTAAACCAAAAAAAATATGTAACTAAGAAAACGAGGCAATACTACACGTGGGATTTTAGTCCTCCATGTAGATCAATCAATAGAAATTGGAAGAAGACAAAATTGTAATATTACAAAGGACCATAAAATCTGGCATGGGAGCATGACAGAGAGTTGGAGACATGGCATATTGATAGAAACTGATCATGCAAGAGATTTTAGACATGACATATGTTGGAAATAGTAATTACAAGTTGGTGAGCTTTACATCTCCTTCGATTTTTCAGTGAATCAGTCATTCTGCCAATCAGACTATAAATACAAAGTCACATGTTTACACAAGCTTAGTCTTAGTCAGTTGAAAAGCAAGGGAGTTATTAATTGGAGTCGATATTTATCTTTCTAGAGTTCTTATAAGTATATAGAAATCGGTCGAATTTTTTGTTGTATTAATTGTTGAGTCAGATTTTACTTCTACAAGAAGTCTCAGTGGTAGTCTTTATATGTCTAAGTCTGTAATCAGTTGATAGACACAAGAAATGAGATGCAGAGAGAGCGATAGACGAAGAACAGAGAAGCAACAGTAGCTGAAAGTAGTCGAAGAAGTCTGAGAGCTCAAGATCTGTGTGTATGTGGTTGTAAGTTGCAGAAGACAAGAAGTCATTAGAGTTGAAGCTCAACTCAATATTGTATTTTGTATTAGTGTGCAACACCAAGCTTTATTCTAATGTCAAGTATTTTGA
This sequence comes from Picea engelmannii, assembly GCA_009831015.1. Classification (NCBI taxonomy): domain Eukaryota; kingdom Viridiplantae; phylum Streptophyta; class Pinopsida; order Pinales; family Pinaceae; genus Picea; species Picea engelmannii. The sequence continues at coordinate 442,067 of ML776697.1, forward strand.
GTGTTGTCATTTTCATGAGTATTTTTTATTTTATATGCTAAGTATAACATTGTGGTGTTTCTATGTCAAAAAATAATTCCATTGAGTGTTTTATCACAGCGCGCAATAAATCGTGTAGTTTGTGCACTGCGCGGTAAGTTTTGAGAACTTTGTTACAAAGTTTTGTGGTGCACAGTATTTGCAAATGCATTGCGCATAGTTTCCCTATGCATTGTAGATCCGATATCTGGTATCAGATCAGGTTGATCAAGAGAAGGTTGATCAAAGAAGGTTCTATCAAAACAAGTTTAAGAGCAACAACTATGTTGAAAGGTGAAAATATGGCTTCTACTTCAAATCTGCAACCTCCCACTTTTACAGGCAAGAATTATGAGTTGTGGTTCTTAACCATGAAGGCACTATTCTGAGGTCAAGATGTATGGGAGATAGTCGAGAATGGCTATGTGGAACCATCATATCAAACAGCATACAATGCACTCACACAAGTTGAGAAGGATCTCTTGAAAGATCAAAGAAAGAAGGATGGAAAGGTGATGTTTTACATACACCAAGCCATGCATGAGAGCATAATCCCAAGAGTTTCATCAGAAAATCAATCCAAGTAGGAATGGGATATATTACAAACCTCTTATCAAGGTATGGACAAAGTAGAGACTTCAAAACTACAAATTCTTAGAAGAGATTTTGAAACTATGCCAATGAAATATTCAGATTCAGCGGATTCCTTTTATACCCATGTTATTGGCCTGATAAATCAGAATGTGTTTCATGGTGAAACCATAGAAGACCGAAAAGTTGTTGAGAAGGTACTTAGGATTCTTCCTCCTAAATTTGATACCCTTGTTGTGACTATGGAAGAAAGCAAAGACTTGAGTCAGTTTAGTCTAGATGAACTGCAAGCTTCCCTCATTAATCATGAACACAGATTGAATAGGCCAAATATGCTATTAGAGAATGCATTTTCCACGCATTCATCTATAATTCATGGAAGAGGAAGAGGGAGAGATAAATATAGAGGCAAAGGAAGAAGTTATGCTAGAAGTGGACATAGTAGAAGTCCTGGAAATATTGGTGGAAGAGGACAAAGTCAAAATAGCAGTCAGCCAAGTGGTCAGAGAACTGACAAATCAAATATTTAGTTCCATTACTAAAAAAGTATGGACATTATGCATATGAATGAAGGAAGAGACAGTATAATCAGATCAAGAAAGGACAAGATCATTCAAATATCTCAAATAAACAAACCAGTCCTATGTTTATAGATCGCGCTAAGGCAATGCCTATAGTTTCACCAATTGAATGCAATGTTTCTCAAGCAAGTCCTTGTGACATATGGTATTTAGATTCAGGTTGCAATAGCCACATGACAAGAAACATAGAATTGTTTTCTAGTTTGGATAATTCATTCCAAACCAAGGTTACACTTGGAACAGATATCCAAGTCAGTGTCTTAGGCAAAGGAAGTATAAACATTTTAATTAAACAAGGAGAACAAAAATGTATGCCTGATGTATATTATGTTTATGGTCTGAAGCATAATTTGATGAGCACATGACAATTGTTACAGAAAGGATGCATAATCTACATGGAAGATAATCACTATGTGATTATGGACAAATATCCAAGCAATCAGCTTATTGCAAGAATTCAAATGATAAGAAACAAAATGTTCCCATTGACATTGAAGCTAGCCATAAAGAGAAAAACAACACAAGCTATTGGTAAAGCACAATATGCACAGTCAGACTTTCAATTTACAATAGATAGTGCACGCAGTATCAAGAAAGGATAAAATGGCATAGAGATGTAGGTAACATTCCAATCTGAAGTACAAGATGATTCTTGGCTATGGAATTTCATTTTTGGCCACTTAAACTTTGGAGGTATGAAGCTGCTACACGCAAAGGATATGGTAAAAGGTTTTTTGTTGATTGAAAAACCAAAAAGGATATGTGAAGGTTGCATATTTGGAAAACAACATAGAGAATCATTTCTAGTTGGAAATTCTTACAGAGAAAAATCTCTTTGTACATTCAGACATTTGTGGACCAATGAAAACACTATCCATAGGAGGCAGTACTTATTTTCTAACATTTATTGATGATTTCTCAAGAAAGACATGGATTTATTTTCTAAATCATAAATCTGACGCATTGGGTTGTTTTCAACAGTTCAAATCACTTGTGGAGAAGCAGAGTGGTTATTACATCAAGTGTCTAAGAACTCATAGAGGAGGATAATATATATCAAGAGAATTTCAGAACTTTTGTAAATTTCATGGAATCTACAAGCAACTCACCGCGCGATATACACCACAGCAAAATGGTGTCATAGAGAGAAAGAACATAGACATCATGGAAATGGCGCACAGTATGATGGAAGCCAAACATTTGTCAAATGAGTATTGGGTTGAGGCAGTAGCAACTACAGTATACATCATGAAAAGATTTCTAACAAAGAGTGTGAAGAACAGAGTTCCTCAAGCAGCCTAGACAGCTATGAAGCATAATGCGGTGCACTTAAAAAATTTTGGTTGTGTCACATACGCACATGTTCCAGATGAGCTGAGAAAGATGCTCTACAACAAAGGACATAAATGTATATTTGTTGGCTACTCTGAATATACAAAAGCATACAAGTTGTATGACCCTATCGCAAGAAGAGTCATAATCAACTGTGATGTTCAATCTGTGGAGAATGAAGCATGGGATGGAAGCAGAGAAAATATGGTCAGAATTATTAATGCTATAGAGCATGAAGACATGGAAGAAGAGGTGATTCGAACACCATGTACAATTTAGTGTGCGGTCCCTTCTACAACTGGCACTACGACACAAATTGTAGTGCATAATACTCTAGTAAAATCAGTAGGTGCACACCTAGAGAGCAGAAAAATCCATCATGCAGACTGATTAGTTTTACATCCCCAGATCCAACTTTAGTAATTATTTTACCAAGGAAGACAAGAAGTTTGCTCGACATCTATAATGAGGACATTGAAAATTCATTTTCATTTTTTTCTCTGTTTTCACAAATAGATGATCCATTAACCTTTGAAGAAGTTGTCAAAGATGATGTATGTGCTCAAGCCATGGATGAAGAAATCAGATGTATAGAGAAAAATCAGACATGGAAGTTGGTAGATGTACCTGAAGACAAGGATGTGATAAGTGTGAAGTGGATTTACAAAACCAAACAAGATGCAGATGGAAATGTGGAGAAGCACAAGGAAAGGCTAGTTGCAAGAGGTTTTACACAACAACCTGGAATTGATTTTAATGAAACATTTGCACCAGTTGCAGGAATGGACACAGTCAGAACTATGTTGTCCATTGTCACGCAGAACAAGTGGCCAGTTTACAAAATGGATGTAAAGTCAAAAATTTTGAATGGAAATTTAGAAGAAATGTATGTGGAACATCCACAAGTATATGAGATTCCGAGACAAGAGAACAAAGTGTACATATTAAAGAAGGAATTGTATGGATTAAAACAAGCTCTCGGAGCTTGGTACAGTCGTGTAGATTCCTATATTGCACAAAATCTATTTAAGAGAAGTGAAAGTGAGCCAACATTGTATATCAAAGAAAATCAGTAAGGTAACATGTTAATTGTTTTCTTATATGTAGATGATTTAATTTTTACAGGTTCCGATTTTGGCATAGAAGTATTTAAGTCAGTCATGAAGGATGAATTTGAAATGATTGATTTGGGAATTATGAGATATTTTATGGGTATTGAAGTTCACCATTCCAAATCTAGTATATTTATCTCATAATCTAAGTATGCACAGGGAATCTTGAAAAGATTCAATATGATAAATTCCAACGTAGCACCAACACCTCTCATAACAGGATTAAATTTAAGTAAGGAAGATAAAGGGTCCAAGGTGGATCGCGCACTATTTAAAAGATTGGTAGGAAGTCTTATGTATCTAACAAAAACAAGACCTGATATTATGTATGGAGTGAACCTAATTTCAAGATTCATGGAAACTCCAAAAGAATCACATTGTAAAGAAGGGAAAATAATTATGAGATATGTAAATGGAACAAAATATTTTGGCATTAGATATTCTACTTCAGAAGATTTCAAACTGATTGGATACACTGACAGTGATTGCGGAGGAAGCATAGATGACAGAAAAAGTACCTATGGGTACACATTTTATTTTTGGACAGGTATAGTATCATGGGCATCAAGGAAGCATCCCATTGTGACTCTTTCTTCATCCGTAGCAAAGTACGTCGCAACTACAAGCGCAGCTTGTCAAGCAGTTTGGATGAGAACAATGTTAAAGTATTTGTTGCAGAAACAATAGGAACCAACAACAATTCATCCATCATGTTATCAAAGAATCATGTGTTTCACAAGAAAACCAAGCATATTGATACAAGGTATCATTTTATCAGAGAATTAGTGAATAAAAAAGAGATATGTTTAGAATTTTGTAGGTAAAAAGAACAAGTCTCATACATTTTCACAAAATCCTTAGCAAGATATGCATTTCATCATCTATGTGGTAGTCTGGGGGTCTGCGTAGTAACAGATGAGTGACAGTTAAATGTCAAATCAAACTTTTGATGTATTTTTTGTAATCCCACCTACTTATAATCAAGGGGGAGTGTTGGAAATAGTAATTACAAGTCAATGAGATTTATGTCTCCATCGATACGTCAGTCTGTTTGTATGTCTCTTAGTCAGACTGCAAATACAAAGTCGCACGTTTACACAAGCTTAGTCTTATTCATTTGTCAAGAAGGGAGTTATTAAATGGAGTCGATCTTTATCTTTCTAGAGTTATGATAAGTAGATAGAAGTCAGTCGAATATATTGTTGTATTAATTGTTGAGTCATTTATTACTTCTACGGGAAGTCTCAGATGTATTTGTTATATTTTCGAGTCTGTAGTCAGTCGATAGACACAAGCAATGAGATGTCAAGAGAGAGAGAGATGCAGAACAAAGAATCAATGACAGTTGAAGGTATTTGAAGAAGTATGAAATCTCAAGCTCTGTGTGTATGTGGTTGCAAGTTGCAGAAGACAAAAAGTCATTAGGGGACTCAGTATTGTATTTTTTATTAGTGCGTAGCACCAAGATTTATTCTAATATCAAGTATTTTGAGTGTTGTCATTTTCATGAGTATTTCTGAGTTTATATGCTAAGTATAGCATTGTATTGTTTATGTGTCAAGAAATCATTTCATTCAGTGTTTTATCATAGCGTGCAGTAAATCATGTAGTCTATGCACTGTGCAATAAGTTTTGAGAACTATGTTACAAAGTTTTGTGGCACATAGTATTCGCAACTGTGTTGCACATAGTTTCTTTGTGCGCTGCAGATCCAAGGGAATTTTCATTAGAGACATGTGAGTTGTAGTTGCATGTGTGCAATAGTTGTCTGGATATTTATTTTCCCTATACCACAGATGTTAAGTCTTTGAACTAAACTTAAAAACTTAACTATATCTCTAATTAGTAATTATTGTATGAACGATCAATGCCTAATTATCATCTAAAAAGTCTCAATGTGAATAAAGGAAGCAACCCATTGGGACTATTTCTTCAGTAGAAGCAGAGTACATCGCAGCTTGTCAAGCAGTTTGGATGAGAAGAATGTTAAAGGATTTGTTGCGGGAACAACAGGAACCAACAACAATTCACCCATCATGTTATCAAAGAATCATGTGTTTCACAAGAAAACCAAGCATATTGATATAAGGTATCATTTTATCAGAGAATTAGTGAATAACAAAGAGATTTGTTTAGAATTTTGCAGGTCAAAAGAACAATCAAAAATATTTTCACAAAATCCTTAGCAAGAGATTCATGTCAGCATCTGTGTAGTAGTCTTAGAGTCTTCCCAGTAACAGATGAGTGACAGTAAAATGTCAATTCAAAATTTTGATGTATTTTTTGTAATCCCACCTACTTATAATTAAGGGAGATTGTTGGAAATAGTAATTACAAGTCGGTGAGATTTATGTCTCTATTGATTTGTCAGTCAGTTTTTTTTTCTATCAGTCAGACTACAAATGCAAAGTCGAACATTTACGCAAGCTTATTCTTAGTCAATCGGCAAGCGGGGAGTTATTAAATGGAGTCGATCTTTATCTTTCTAGAGTTATGATAAGTAGATAGAATTCAGTTGAATTTATTGTTGTATTAATTGTTGAGTCAATTATTGCTTCTACAGGAAGTCTCAGTCGTAGTCTTTATATGTTTGAGTCTGTAGTCAGTTGATAGACACAAGAAATGAGATGTCGAGAGAGCGATAGATGCAGACAGAGAAGTAGCAGTAGTAGCAACTGAAGGTAGTCGAAGAAGTATGAAAGCTCAAGCTCTATGCGTATGTGGTTGTAAGTTGCAGAAGACAAGAAGTCATTAGAGCTTAAGCTTGACTCGGTATTGTATTTTGTATTAGCGCACAATGACAAGCTTTATTATAATATCAAGTATTTTGAGTGTTGTCATTTTCATGAGTATTTCTGAGTTTATATGCTAAGTATAGCATTATGTTGTTTATGTGTCAAGAAATCATTTCATTGAGTGTTTTATCACAACGCACAGTAAATCATGCAGTCCATGCACTGCGTGGTAAGTTTTGAGAACTCTATTACAAAGTTTTGCGGCATGCATTATTTGCAATTACGTTGCGCACAGTTTATTACAAAGTTTTGTGGCACGCGATATTTGCAACTTTGTTGCACATAGTTTCTTTATGCACTGCAGATCCGAGAGCATATTCATTAGAGACATGCAAGATGTAGTTGCATGTGTGCGATAGTTGTATGGATATTTATTCCCCCTATACCACAGATGTTAAGTCTTCAAACTGAATTGAAAAAATTAACTATATATCTAATTAGTAATTATTCTCTGAACGATCAATGACTGATTATCATTTGCAAAGTCATAATGATCGTAATAGCCATAAGGAGGTGTAATAACATAAAATTTTCGTTATATAATTTTGAAGAATTCGGTATTAAATAATTACAATACTTAACCAATTTTCGAGAAAATGTAAGTACATTGGTGGTAAATTCGAGTTTTTCTTTAGTTAATTCCTGTAATTGGCCATGTCTCTTGTATAATGACACATTTAATGTTCAAATGATCGAACCTTCCTGTTTGTAATCGTTGGATGTTGTTCCAGCCTACTATGAGAATATCATGCATCGTATTTATCCATGTTGGGATTTGGTGATAGCGAATTCATCCAAGGATGGATTTGGATCCTATTATTTTGCATTGGTTACAACCAAATAGACCAAGTTAGAATATGGATAGGGATTGCATTTAATAATCAGTTTCTTGTAAATGTATATAAATAAATGTAAGCCTGTAGAGGCATAGAGAACTTCTTAGTATGTTGTAATCTCCATGATCTGAATAATAAGACAATCGATGCCTATGCTTGGTGGGTGTAACCCAACGTTTGGGTGAACCACATGAAATCCATGTGTTCCTTATCTATGTGATCGTTAATTATCATATGTGAATTGTGTTTTATACATTTGCAATTCTAACAAGTGGTATCAGAGCTGGTTGGAGGAGCGTCAAATTCTCGGAGGAGACATAGGAGTGAAATCCATGTGAGGTGCGTCGAGTTCAACATCGTCGCAGGTCCCTCCTCTCGAAGGGAGCGACGTCATACTAGTAAAAATTCACGTGCATTGGAAAGTCTGGAATCGCCGCAGTCTAGTTGTGTGGTACAGTGCGACGACTCTTTAAGATCGCCGCACTCTAGGTGTATCGAGAGGTGCAGCGACGAATCCTTAAGATAAACATTTTTATGAATTTTTCCCTTCTAAAATATTAAAGGTATGGTTTTATGAAAGTGGAAAGGTATGGTTTATTATTATATTTGGAATATAATATTTAAAAGGTGGAGGTTTTAAAAATGTGTTTTTTATTTTTTAAATAAAAGGAGAGGTTGGTAAAAGGACTTTTTTATATATTATTAAAAGGTTTTTTAATTCAACTATTTTACCAATCATTCCTCCACATTATTTTTTTTAAAAAGGCCTTGGTTATTATTATAAGTAGTGATTTGGGCATTAGGATTTTTTTGTGCTAATGGCTAAGATGTAGAGTTCAAAGTTTGAAGTTGAAAAGTTCAGTGGTAAAAGCAACTTTGAGCTCTAGAAGCTCAAGATGCAAGATTTACTGGTGCAACAAGGGTTGCAAAAAGCATTGGCAGGCAAGTCAAAGAAACCAACAACCATGAAGAATGAGGAATGGGAAGATATAGATGCAAAATATTTTAGTACGATTTGTTTATGTCTGGCGGATGATGTTCTGTTTAATATCGTAGGAGAGGATACAACATCAGGCTTATGGAGCAAGTTGGAAATTCTATATATGATGAAGTCATTGATGAGAATAATCTTCTTGAAGAGTCAGTTGTACAGTTTGTGGATGAAAGAAGGTACAAAAGTTGTTGATCATTTAAATACCTTCAATACCCTTATAGTTCAATTGACTAGTATGAAATTAAATTCGAAGATGAAGATAAGGCTATTACACTATTGTGTCCATTGCCTGAGTCTTGGGATAATATAGTCACCTCTATTATCTTTAGCTCAGCAGATGTTTTAGATTATGAGTTTGTTGTTGGAGTTTTGTTGGCTAAGAAGATGAGGAGAAAATCTAGTCAAGAAACCTCAACTTCAGAAGCGATGATGGTCAGAGGTCGAACTAAAGAGTAGAATGAGAAATAAATTTCTCGATCTACGTCAAGACATAGAAAGGGTAAAGCGAAATGTTGGTACTATGGAAAGATAGGACATCTCAAGAAATATTGTTGGAAGAGAAAGGAATCTAAGGAAAACTCTATGAAGGAAGCAAATTTGGATGTAACAAATTCAGGTATCACTAATCAAGTTTTATCCATTTCTAGTAATTTACAATATCAAGAAGAATGGAAGTTAGATTCAGGTTCCTCCCACCACATGTGCTCACATAGAAATTGGTTCATTTCTTACCAATCTATTGATGAGGGTGTAGTGTTTATGGGAAATGGTATTCCCTGTAAAATTGTTGGGGTTGGCAGTATTAGAATCAGGATGTTTGATGGTATTGTTAGGGAATTAACTGATGTTAGATATGTACCTGAGCTTAAATCAGATTTGATTTCATTGGGAGTTTTGGATTCTTGTGGATGAAAGTATGCAGGTCAAGGTGGAGCACTCACATCGTCAAAACGTAGTTTGGTAGTGATGAAGTCAACAAAGGTTGATAACCTTTATAAGCTGGAAGGAAGTATTGAAGTAGCATCTGAGGTGACAGATGTATCTTCTTGTTTATGGCAGAAGAATCAAGGTCATTTTTATCGAGCTAATTGTTAAGTGCGGACACAAATCAATCCCCTTAGATTCACTACGAAACTAGAACAAAACAAGAGATTACACTACTCTTTCCTTAGATTTCAATTATCAAATGAGAAATGGATCTAGAACATACCTTTTAAATATTGAAGATCCGACTTCGCCAATGCAATCCAAGCTTCATCATGAGGTTTATGAGAAATATCTGCAAATAAGCACAAGCCAACGAAGACAATAATAACAGAGTCTATTTGATATGAAACTATGTACATGATCAAGGAATCATACAATATGGACAAATAACATTCATATAGGAAAGAAAAGTATATATGTATTAAATAATGTGGAAGAAAAATACAACCAGATGCCTTGATGTTGTGAGGTTCCTTCCAAGAGTTCCTTGCTTCCCACACACTTCTAATCCACGAATTATGAGGCTATAGATATGATAGCTACTCATAATCTATCTTGACAAAGAAAAGTCCAAAGACACTCTGACCAAGCCAAAATTCCAATCTACAAAACTCAAGCTCAAACCAATCTAACTTTCTCCATGAGAGATCCTCTCCTTTTATAAGCTGAAGAGGATAAGGTGAGGAGGTTAGGATGATCCCACTAAATCATGAAAGCGAGTAAGATCCAAATTGTTCGGAGGCCACCTCACCATAGAATCTTCTCCTTATAGAATCATCGAGAATACGCTCATCTTTCCCACGTACAGGAATTTCCGCACCCTAGCTATAGAGCAACCTATGGAAACTCTGCAACCTAGCTATAGAGAAAGGTGTGGAAATCAGGAATTTTCAGACCCTGTGCATAGTGAAACCTATGGATATCCTCCTTAATAGGGTTTTTACAAAGGAAAATACAACTTCTTCTCTCAAGAAAAGTTATTCTCCCTTCTTTATTCAAGAATTCAGGCTATTAACCCCTCTGAAGGCAACAGATAGGTTTACATCATTAATGGTCATAGGGATGATGAAAATAATGTGTAACAGAGAGCCCCCCAAAGTATGAATTTAGAATAGAGTGATAGCTGAAATACTTTGTCGAGTGTGTGTAGGGAACAAGGAACACGTCAGTTGGAAACCTACCAACAAACAAGGAAATACAGTACAATAATAGATCATCACTGAGGTAGGAATTCCCATACTTAGAATACTAATGACTCAAAGAATAAATGCCGACATGCAAACATCCATGTCATGTAAGACAAGTCAAGGCCACCAAACATACATTGTGGATCCATGCCAATATGACTCAAATCTAAACATAGCCACCAAAAATACACTGTGGATCTATGTGTTAAAAGACTCAAATTTGAACATAGCCACGAGAAATATAATGTGGATCTATGCAACAGTACAAACTGAATATACTCCAACGCAACCTGAATATGTGAGAAAAGATTCAGGGTCTTCATCTCCACCACTTTATAGTATGAATCTAGCCATGTGATTACAAGTGTTGAAGTCGAACATGGTAGAAACCACTTGATTACCGATCAATGATGAGAATTGTTAAAAAGTGAAAGGGAAATCACCATTAATGTCAATGAATTCCAAGGTACACTAGTACAATCCAACAAATGTGAATTAATGAGTTGAAGTGGAACACTCGGTGGAATATCCCCATCAGGGGTCAATAATGGAAACCCATTGTCAAAAGCAAGGAAACCTTCCATTGAGGCATGCAAGTTCCAAGGTACCAATTAGTTTCTAAGTCTAATTCTTGGATAATGATTTGAAGTCAATAGGAAAATACTCATCACAGGAGGGCCTTAATGTATCCCCAATCAACGACACAAAATGGGTAAAAAGATTTGAAGTAGATCAGAGTAACAAGTGACTCAAGACTGACTCAGGGATGGCCAATGCAATAGAAGTCTTAAGGACTGCAGAAATGGTTGCCGCAATAGAAGGCTTTCTGGGTTGAAATTCTCTTTGAACATATTGATGAAACAACAACTATATTGGAAACACTGACTAAACAACAGGGATCACAGACAAAAATTGTAATCTTATAAAGGATTATGATCAAGAGACAAGCGGATTTTCCAACCTAGACACAAAGAAAGTGAAAGGGTGTCATGTTCAAAAGTGACTCTTCCATAGAATACAAGTTTAGATACATTTATTTCCCAATTTTTCCCCCACCATTTCTGGTGAGTATCTCTTTATTTTTACACAAGCTTGAGGAGGATAACATATGCTTGAGATGTAAGCTCGTCCTTTGGATGAGTTCCTTGGAGTATGTTTAACGAACCCTAGGAAGGAGTGGTTCAATCCCATATGGGCCTTTCGATGTTTGTTTTACGAGTCCAAAGAAAGAAAACTCAGGGGTTTTTCATGTTTAGAGAGTCTGAAAAACACTTAAAGGAAACTCCAAAATGTCTTTTTCATAAAGTAGTCTGATGAGACTGAAAAAGAGATAAACTATCACTCAACAGATGCGTTTTCTAATACTTTAACGAGCGTTAAAAGAACAAGATCGCTCGGCAATCTTTTCATGTTTAGAGAGTTTGAAAAGAGCTTAAAGGGAACTCCAAAGGGTTCATTTTTCGTATAACCTTTACGAGTCTGAAAAAGTGATAAAAGTATACTCGGTTACATTCTCACGTATTTACGAGCATGAGAAAGAACAAAGACTAATCTTGGTAACTTATTCTCATGTATTTACGAGCATGAGAAAGAACAAAGACTAAGCTCGGCAGGGATGATTTTAAGGATGGAAATTTGTTTTAAAATGTAGAAACCTTGGCGAATATTACTAATCCTTCATATGTCAACTATAAATGTTTGGCGATATTTTTTTAAAAATATTCAAATTTCTAAGTATTTTATATAGTTTTTATAAAATTTTGGCGATTTTTAAGGTAAACTAATTTTATCCTATAGAATTTGGGCGAATCATTTTTAAAATAGCAAATMTCGTTTTTGGAAAAACCATGGAAAATTAGCCCATGAGCGAAATTTAGCCCCTAAAATCATCTATGAAGCTYGGGATTGTTTTGATTTTTACACAAGCTTAAAACAAAACAAAACTATGCTTGGGATAGATTTATTGTTATACAAGCTTAAAAATAAACTAAACTATGCTTGGGATAGATTTTATTTTTACACAAGCTTAAAACTAAACAAAACTATGCTTGGTCCTAGTTTCATTTTTACACAAGATTGAACCATAGTAAACTATGCTTGAGGTAGGTGGTTTCATTTTTACACAAGATTGAACCAGAGAAAACTATGCTTGTGACTTCCCAACACATGGTTGGTACTTAGCCCCCAGCTTAAGAAGCTAGTGGCTCTAACTTCAGCATGAAGTCCAGAGGCTGAAATCATAACCCCCCAATCTTAGATTCATCCAACATCATAGGAGGATGAAAAGAAGCTTCAAATACTATACATGACGAAGTAATTGACTCAATCAGAGAGGGGAAAATCTATTTCATGTTTTAATGAGCTTGACATAGGAACAAGAACTATGCTCGTGAATCCAGGTTCAATCCCCAAACCTTTGTTTCATTTTTTAACAAGCTTGACACAGAAACAGGAACTATGCTCGTGAATCCAGGTTCAATCCCCAGACCTATGTTTCATTTTTTAACGAGCTTGACACAGAAACAGAAACTATGCTTGTAAGTGTTGTTTCATTTTTTAATGAGGTTTCCACAGAGACAAGAACTATGCTCATAAGCTCGGTTTCATTTTTTAACGAGGTTTCTACAGACAGGAAACAAACTATTCTCGAAACTGGTTTCATTTTTTAACAAGCTTGAAATCAGAAAACCATGCTCAAAGCTAGTTTCATTTTTTAATGAGCTTGAAATCATAAAAGCATGCTCAAGTTGTTTTCTTGATCAAGGCTTCCAAGAGGATAGTTCTTTGTAAGGACACCATGTCAAGGGACAAAACTCATTCATGGCCTCCAAGAGATCTTCATTGGACGGAAGAAACACACTCTGGAAGGACACCATGTCAAGGGTCGCGACGGGGGTAAGGAGATCAAGATCTAAAGACCCTATCAAAGAGTTTGCCATGTCAACTATCGGATCTAAGTCATAAGAGAGGGAGCTTACAGTAAGAGGCTCATCTTCATCAACAGTTGAAGGCATGGGAGACAACGCCACATAATTAACCTGTGGCGGGGGTGATACCGTCTGCATATAAGAATCATTTAGGGAGGTCATCCAGTCAAGACCGATGAATGAAAGTTCATCAATAGTCACAATTCTTCCATATTGAGGGAAATATATCACACGAAGAAGAGTGGACACAATAACTTTCATGGCATATACATAATCCCTCCCAAGGAGTAAAGTGAAATCCAAGGGGTCTTGGACTACCATAACGTCAATAAAGACAGTTTTCCTGCTCAAAATTACAGGAAACTGAGGAAGGGTCCCTAAAGGTTGACTAGTTCCTCTATTAAAAGATAATATATTTTGCATAACCGGCGCAAGCTGAGGACAAATCAAAGCTTGCCAAGAAATAGAGGAAAAAGTACTAATGGACACACCTTCATCTATCAACATCTGAGGAACGTCATGACCACAAACCTGTACTGTAATCTGGAAAGGAATGTGAGAGGGAAGAAGAGGTTCAGTTAACACACCCCAATTAAAAAGGATGGCCTCATTACTTGGAGGAGGTTCTACGGGAGAAGGAGGAATGCCCCCTGGCATGGTAGATTTTGTATCAACGAGAAAAACATGGGCAGTATCGGGTTTACTTTCTAGCGGGAGAGTAGGATCGACTAATGACGAGATTAGATCAACCACTTGGGTTTCATTCTCCAAGGAGAGAATGGGGTCGACAGGTGGAAATGGATAGACCGATTGGGTTTCACTCTCCAATGGGAGAGTGGGATCAACTGAGGATGGGATCGGATCGACCACTTGGGTTGCACTCTCTGGTGGGAGAGTGGGATTGACCAAGGATGGGATCGGATCAACCACTTTGTCAGCTGGTTCAACTAAGGACGTGACCAGATTAACTACATGATCAACCGAACTGACTGATGAAGGGGACAAATCGATCATTCCATCAACTATAGGTGGGTCGAGAGTAATCTTGTGATAAGCAGTTGGAAGTTGGAGTTGTGAAACAGTCATGTCTTCTAGTAATTTTGAGGCTTCGTCCATACGAGGGAAAAGGTGAGTTAGATGAATCCCTTTGCATAACATACACGGGAACTTGACTCTACTTTTCTTCTTCCCAACAGTATCTTGACTATTTGGCGGGAGGTCATCAACATGTTGTTCATAGGTTGATGACATGGGTTGGCGAGGTTGTGTAGGCCATGCTTCTATAACCTTGGATAGACCAGGGCAATCCTTAAGAAGATGGCTACCCTTACAAATCCTACAAGGGTACTTGGGATTACGGGTTGTTTGGGTGATCTTGGCATCATCAACACTCCCAGCACGATTAACAGTAATTTGTTGCTTTCCAACAAGTCCAATAGTGGTTGGAGGTTTGGACCCTTGCTTATTTTTCTTCTTCTTATTCTTCCTTTTCTTCTTTTTCTTATCCACTGAGTTACTAGCTTCAGAGATTTCACTCGGCAAAGAAGATGAAATGAAAGAAGGCCTCACAAGTGAAGAAGGCGAAGAAGATCTTACTGGTGAAGAAGGTTAAGGATCAACATGAGGTTGATGTTCTTGGGGGTAAGTGCTTACAACAAAATCACTAGCTGCATTCGAGATTACCTGAGTGAAAAACAACCACACCGACAATCCAATTGTAAGGCTTGGAAGGATCAAAGTAGCGATGTGAGGAGGACCAATGTTTCCGTAAGAAGGAAAAACAAAAGGTTCCCTTGGAAAAGGGGTTCCCTCATTGGTCATTCTGGGAACTGATTCCATTAAATAAAGATCCAACCTAGAGTTTGCTTGATCCGAAATCGGATCTAGAAGCCTGACAGGGCTTGAAAAATGCTCAAAAATGAAAGTTCTCAAAATGCGACGAAAACTGTGCCATTGCGTCTGTCTCGTCTTCCTGATTCTAGTGGTATATTTACTTTGTCAAACGGGCTCCATATGGAGAAGATATCGCATTCTGTCCGTACAGTCTACGTGTCATGCTGACTATGCAAATCGTACGGTCTGTACAGCTGACGTGGTAGTTCCAGAATGCGACACATGGCAATCCCAAAATGCGACATGTGGCAGCACCAGAAGGCGACATGTGTCAAGCAGATTTGGGCGTACGGGGGTACAGTTGGACCTATCCCGAGGTGACACGTGTCACCACTGTAAGGGTGACACGTGGCACGGGGTGATGTCAGCAGCTTACGTGTCAGATGATAGAGCAGTATGGCAGTGACGCGTGGCAGGTGACATGGATGAATCGGCAAGCGACATGTGGACAAATTAATAGTTGACAGTTGGAAGAATTTGGTTGGTTGTAAAGGTGCCACGTGGCCCAGTCGTGGGCTGCCACGTGGCACCCCGTGATTGGTTGTTGGGTTTATGTAAAATTGTATGTGTTGCACGGGAGTCAAACCGGTGACCTCCCCTCCGCCTGCGGACTGGCAGGGCTGGACTAACCACCCGCCCGGCCGGTGGACCTTGCTATGTATGCGGCAAATTTTGTATTTAAAATTGAATGAAGTTCAATGCGACAAGGGAAAGGGCCAGGGATTAGCCCCAGCCCTCGGTTCAACACATAACACACGACCATATGCTGAGGTATAACCAACGGTGCGGGGATATAGTGGTTAGGACTAGCCCCGGATTCTGGGCGGTCCCATAGGACCCGGGGTCCTTATCACATAGAGCGTGTAGGGGTTATAACAAATAGCCACGGGTTGTAACCATTAGCCGAGGTCCCGTGCAAAGCGCCAAGAGACCAGGGGCGGGAGCGTATGGAGGGGGGGCCAGCGCATGGGCGCGTGGCCACATGACCCCCCATATGACCGGGAATAAAGGGCGCGCGCCAATGGAGGGGGATAGCGCCCAATAAACTTTATAAAGTGGGTTTTTTTATGCCAAGTTTGGTTTTTTTTATTGTTATTATGCCTATTTTTAGCTGATTCTCTCCATTTTTGGAGGCCAAATTCTTGGAGGAAGTTGGAGATGAGCAACCAAATTCAAGGCTATATAAACCAGGCCTGTTTGAGGCCATTGAGAGAGCAGTCAGAGCAGAGTTATGCTAAAGAAAATCCAAGCCAAAGTCATTTTGATGCAGAGAATCTTTTGAGAAGGAGATG
>ML776697.1:468994-517046 GCA_009831015.1 Picea engelmannii
GTACAGTCTACGTGTCATGCTGACTGTGCATATCGTACGGTCCATACAGCTGACGTGGCAGTTCCAGAATGCGACATGTGGCAATCCTAGAATGCAACACGTGGCAGCACCAGAAGGCGACACGTGTCAGGCAAATTTGGGCGTACGGGGGTACAGTTGGACCTATCCCGAGGTGACACGTGTCACCACTGTAAGGGTGACACGTGGCACGGGGTGATGTCAGCAGCTTACGTGTCATATGACAGGGTAGTACGGCAGTGACGCGTGGCAGGTGACATGGATGAATCGGCAAGCGACACGTGGACGAATTAACAGTTGACAGTTGGCAGAATTTGGTTGGTTGGCAAGGTGCCACGTGGCCCAGTCGTGGACTGCCACGTGGCACCCCGTGATTGGTTGTTGGGTTTATGTAAAATTGTATGTGTTGCACGGGAGTCAAACCAGCGAACTCCCCTCCGCCTGTGGACTGGCAGGGCTGGGCTAACCGCCCGCCCGGCCGGTGGACCTTGCTATGTATGCGACAAATTTTGTATTTAAAATTGAATGAAATTCAATGCAGCAGGGGAAAGGGTCAGGGCTTAGCCCCAGCCCTCAATTCAACACATAACACACGACCATATGCGGAGGTATAACCAATGGTGTGGGGATATAGTGGTTAGGACTAGCCCCGGATTCCGGGCGATCCCATAGGACCTGGGGTCCTTATCGCATAGAGCACGCAGGGGTTATAACAAATAGCCACAGGTTGTAACCATTAGCCAAGGTCCCATGAAAAGCGCCAAGAGACCAGGGGTGGGAGCGTATGGAGGGGGGGCCAGCGCATGGGCGCGTGGCCACATGGCCCCCCATATGACCGGGAATAAAGGGCGCGTGCCAATGGAGGGGGCTAGCGCCCAATAAACTTTATAAAGTGGGTTTTTTTATGCCAAGTTTGGTTTTTTTTATTGTTATTATGCCTATTTTTAGCTGATTCTCTCCATTTTGGGGGGATATTGGGCATTTTTGGAGGCCAAATTCTTGGAGGAAGTTGGAGATGAGAAACCAACTTCAAGGCTATATAAACTAGGCCTGTTTGAGGCCATTGAGAGAGCAGTCAAAGAAGAGTTATGCTGAAGAAAAGCCAAGACAAAGTCATTTTGATGCAGAGAAGCTTTTGAGAAGGAAACGATGTCGAATCATTTCTGGGAGCTTCGAACCTTCATTTTGCGTGTCATTTTCTTTGCAGGGTTCTTGAGATCTGGACGAACATGACCATATTAGACTTGTAGCCATTTGGCATTACAGCTATGTACTTTTGAGCTTTTGAACAGAAATAAAGAAGCCTCCCCCACAGAGACAAAGGCCCGGAGACGTAGGCAAAGTTGTGCCGAACTCCGTTATCAATCTGCGTGTTATGGTTTGTTGTTTATTCTTTCATTTCAGATCTGCATATGTGTATATGGCTGTTATAATTCCTCTTCTTTCCTCATTCTTTCACTAAGTTCTCAAATGGTTAATTAACGCATGCAAAATTAAAACTCAACCATAGTCATTTAAAAAATCCTACGGATCACTGCTAGGGAAAACAAACAACACACGCTAAAAATCTAGGAAGCAAACAAGCAAACAAAACCTTCTTATAATGAACGCACTAGTTGGTGATGAAATCCAACGTTGCTAGGACAATGTAAGAAGGAGCTGAGATAGAGTGGGTGGAAAAGTTACGTTGATGACCTACTTAACGGACTTATGCCTTGGTGCAAGCTCCCACACATAAACGTGGGTATACCCTCCAAGGAGCCTGAGTAAGTTTGGCCAACGTCGATTCCAGGTGTCGTGAAGACTTTCCCCTCCACGGTCACCTTGTGTAAAGACCCTAAAGAGATAGACCACTAAGGTTACCAATTACTACAGTGATGCCTAGGGAAACAGTCGACAATCCGATCCACGCTCAAAGGCAGGGTATCTAGCCTGAAATCAACTTGAAAGGATTCCACTCATCATTGTGGGTATACCTTCAAACGACCCCCATAATACACGCAATCTCTACACCAAGACCATCAAAGCAGGGTGAGTAACTCTGCCAGTCTCAATGCGACCTCAGTTTTGACCCTTGTGTGAGAAGGGCTTCCCAGGAAAAAATGTAGCAAGTGGATTTCATCGCTCCCTAATGCAAGGTTCTATGTTTGTTTGCAGCTTTGGAAAGTTATCTTTCACACCTATTCCAAATCCCTACAACTAATTTAATGTAGGTTTGCTACCAGAAAGTATAAAAATGTCTAATCAAATTTTATAAGCGCTTTATTTTTAAGGTTGTTGTTACTCAAAAGGAAAATGGTGTGGAAAATATGGTGTTTTGACTGACTCTAAACAGTGCAAAGAAATGAGAATGCAAACATTTCACTTCAATGAAAGCTATATTACGAGAAGGAGAAAATGTTTATCATTCCCATATGCACAATGTCCCAAAATTTTATTAAACTCATCAACATCAAGATATTCAAGAACTAAGTAAAAGAGATTGTACACCAATACATGATTCTTGCCCCCCCGGCCATGAGGGGGAAATGTTTTTTAGAATTCAAGACCAAAAACACCAAAAATCATGCAATTTCGCTACTTCAATGCAAGGATGCCCCCAATCTAATATAAAGCAAGAAATCAATTTTTTTTTTTTGTTTCAAAGATAGCTAAAAGCAATAGCAAATCTCTATAAAACAAAGCAACCCAAACAAATTTTCTCTTTTAACACAAACTATTCAATAAAAGAAAATTTTCTTTCACCAAACAATTCTAAATAAAAAATAATGCTTTGTAATGAAAGACACTCAAAGCAAGAGACCAAATCTTTCAAAAGAAAACAAAGAAAATATGGCTAAAAGCAGCTCAAAAACTGTCAAGCAGACTGTAAACAGATCATAATGAAACCCAACAATTCACCCCAAAACCAAATCCAAGATCTGGGTAAGGAAAAAGCATCAAAAATCAAAATTTTCACAATCGTCGCAGGCTGTTAGAGTAACACAATGTGGAAATCCCTGATTTCCGCAGGCCAAAGAACCAATACAATGTAGAAATTTGAGGTTTTCGCAGGCTAGCTATGGGGAAAGATGCGGAGATTCTGCACTGGTCAAAAAGGTAGGGTGCGGAAATCAAATATTGTCGCACTGTCCCTCAAAGCAGGGTGCGGAAATCAAAGTAAAAATGAAAAAATAAAAATGAGAAGGTTTTTCCAGTGAACATAAATAGTCAAAGAGTCAATTTAGATCTCCTAGTGACTCAGAAAATAGAACCCAAGAAATCAAAGCAATAAAGCAAGAAAAACTAGGAAAACAATTTGTTCCCCAGTATGGTCGCCAATTTTTTTATTGGGCTAATTGTTAAGTGTGGACACAAATCAATCCCCCTAGCTTCACTACGAAACTAGAAAAAAACAAGACAGTACACTACTATTTCCTTAGCTTTCAATTATCAAATGAGAAATGGATCTAGAACATACCTTTTAAATATTGAAGATCCGACTTCCCCAATGTAATCCAAGCTTCGTCATGAGGTTTATGAGAAATATCTGCAAATAAGAACAAGCCAACAAAGACAAGAATAACAGAGTCTATTTGATCTGAAACTATGTACGTGATCAAGGAATCATACAATATGGACAAATAACGTTCATATAGGAAAGAAAAGTATATCTGTATTAAATAATGTGGAAGAAAGATACAACCAGATACCTTGATGTTGTCAGGTTCCTTCCAACAATTCCTTGCTTCCCACACACTTCTAATCCATGGATTTTGAGGCTGTAGATATGAAATCTACTCACAATCTATCTTGACAAAGCAAAGTCCAAAGTCACTCTAACCAAGCCAAATTTCCAATCTACAAAACTCAAGCTCAAACCAATCTAACTTTCTCCATGAGAGCTCCTCTCCTTTTAGAAGCTAAAGAGGATAAGGTGAGGAGGTTAGGATGATCCCACTAAATCATGAAAGTGAGTAAGATCCAAACTGTTCGGAGGCCACCTCACCATAGAAGCTTCTCCTTCTAGAATCATAGAGAAGACACTCGTTTTTCCCACGTATAGGAATTTTCACACCCTAGCTATAGATAAACTTGTGGAAACTTTTCAACCTAGCTATAGAGAAAGGTGCAGAAATCAGGCATTTCCACACCCTGTGTATAGTGAAACCTACGGAAATCCTCCTTAATAGGGTTTTTACAAAGGAAAATACAACTTCTTCTCTTGGGAAAAGTTCTTCTCCCTTCTTTCTTCAAGAATTCAGGATATTGACCCCTCTAAAGGCAACAGATAGGTTTACATCATTAATGGTCATAGGGATGACGAAAATAATTTGTAACGGTCATAAGAGAAAGAAAGAATTGTAGGTACTGGTAAGCAGTAAATCATTTCTAGACTTAAAATCTTTGTTTCTGAATTCCTTCTTGTTTTATATCTATGCAAGTTATGATGATGGTATAAAGGGATGTTGTGTGTGGAATCCTACTTCTCACAAGGTCATCATTGACAAAGATATAGTATGTATGGAACAACCAAAGGGGTTGATTCAAGATCCCAATGGTAAATTTGTTTGCATGCTAGAAAAATCATTGTATGGCCTATTGGTACACAGGAAAATATACAAGAGGTTTGAATCCTTCATAGTGAGTCAAAATTTTTCAAAGGGTAGGAATGACTATACAGTTTATAGTAAATTCACAATATTGATGTTATTTGATGATGATATGCTCGATGCAAGCCGAAGCATGGATAAAATCAGTAAGAAAATGAATCAGGTGAACAGGACAATTCAGATGAGGGATCAAGAAGCGGCAAAACAAATTATGGGCATAGAAGTACACAGAAATGGTAATGGTAGGTTGTGGTTGGAGTTCAGTATGAACATTGTCAAACCATTTTTTATCCCTCTTGCTTTCCATTATAAGTTTTCTTCAAGCATAGGTCATGTCTATAAAGAAGAAAATGTTATGTCTTGTGTAAGTTCAGTAGGAGGTCTGTTGTATGTGATGAAATGGTTAAGACCATATGTTTCACATGCTAATGATGTTGTCAGATACGTGACAGATTTAGGTGTTGCAGTGAAATGGGTGCTTCAATGTTTGAGAAGCACAAATGTCACCTATAATGGTTGCACCGAGATAGTCTATGACATTTGTAATGTATATTTTACAGGTGTTTTGGATAGAAGGAGATCTATCACTAAATGTGTCTCACAACATAGTTGTGGAAGACAAGTTGGAGGTGGAGTGACCCCTCAGGAAATCCAAACTCATGCAAGTCACATAGGCGAGATCATGAAACCAGTTTTATTAGAGAAGTTGCAGTGGTGCTTGGCTTCTCTTGGCTTGCAGAAACGGTGATGAACAAAAGGAAGGAGCAAGGTATCAGATTAATTATTGTCAAGGTGGAGATTGTTGGGATTTGGTGACAACAAATCCATCCAAGGATGGATTTGGATACTATTATTATGCGTTGGTTACAACCAAATAGACCAAGTTAGAATATGGATAGGGATTGCATTTAATAATCAGTTTCTTGTAAATGTATATAAATACATGTAAGCTCGTAGAGGCAAAGAGAGAGACAGAGTGAGAACTTGTTATTCTGTTGTAATATTCGTGATCTGAATATTAAGACAATCGATGCCTATGCTTGTTGGATGTAGCCGAGTGTTTGGGTGAACCACGTGAAATCCTTGTGTTCCTTATCTGTGTGATTGTTAATTATCATATGTGAATTGTGTTTTCCGCATTTGCAATTCTAACAATCCGGTCCCAAAGCCTCTATCTTGAACATGATTCTTATCATTGGTGTTATTTTTTAGGTAGTATGAAGTCTTTATATTTTGGGCCTGGAATTTAAC
This sequence comes from Picea engelmannii, assembly GCA_009831015.1. NCBI lineage: Eukaryota > Viridiplantae > Streptophyta > Pinopsida > Pinales > Pinaceae > Picea > Picea engelmannii. The sequence goes on from ML776697.1 coordinate 474,856, forward strand.
TTGCACATTTGTATTAAATGATAATTTTCTTCAATTTATGGAGAAAAAAATTAAATGAATTAAATGTACAGAATAGAGGCATATGTTATATTTTCCTTTGACCCAAAAAACTTGGGTGAGATTCCATGTGCCATTTACCAGTTTCGAGTTTGAACAGATCAATGATCCCTTGGATGATTTGACCATTAGAAGAATGTGGCTTAATTTTATCTTTGTTTTCAATATGTCTTATTCTAAACGTTCTACAAAATGATTCTTTTCGGGTGATATTTTCTGGGGACATTTTCCTGAAATTCGGGGAGAAATTGTTAGATCTACATATTTTAGTGATTATTTTTGTATAATACGAGTAATTGTTAGATCTGCAGATTCCAGTGATTATTTATGGATAATTAGAGTGCCCCATAGGTTTTCAGCATGTTAAATCCATTTATGCTTTCAGAAATGGATATTAAACAACAAAAAATAGTGATTCTGTGCAAATTATAGCGTCAAATTCCGACAAAAAAACATTTTGTAGAACAGTTAGACAAAGCCTTTTCAGTATAGGCTTCATGATACATGTGAAGATACTTTTCAATATAGGCTTCATGATACATGTGAAGATACTTCAAGATAGTGAGGTAAGATCCAAATCTCTCCTAAATAATTTAATCTTTTTTCAAAGATATATGGAAATTCACAACATGATAATTGGTTTTAAAAATATAAAAAAAGTCTTTGTATTGACAATGAAAGAAGAAGTGATAATCTATAAATTATTAAAGGTAATTATCTAGGATGTGATCATTTATGCAATTGGGTTGAAATGTAAGTTTCAATGGTTGAGATACAATCCTTGGATACCCATGAAGTATGGGACAAATCAAAGGATCACAACATAGTCTTTAGTCTGGATTAAAAAAAAAAAAAACATCTCTCATAACAAAAGAAAAATAGTTGTCCCTACATATTACACTACCAATATTCTCAAATATATTTATATACTAAAGTTGGACTAGACCACAAACTATTAAACATATCAATTTTGAGATCCATTTATCTACTAAAGTTGCACTAGACCACAAACTAGTAAACATATCGATTTGGACTCGCTCCAAGAGAGTGGATGTCTTTCTTTGGGGTCTTGGAGTCAAGATAGGTAGAATGGGGGTGTCTACCCTCTTCAAAATATACTTTGCAAGAGTCGGATTTTCTATCTTGATTGAGAAAATCATTAGGTCTTCGAGAGATTGATAAGGGTCCTACATGGATGACCCTTTTGCATCGATTGTCATGATTTGGTGGGTTGAAGTGGTAATCCCACCCTGAATTGTCTTCTATCTTTGTAGAGTAGCACCAACAAGTCATGATTGATTCTAATCATTATTTGTGGGCCTCTATTATAAGCTTGAGTGCATGCATTATATTTCTTCAGTTAGCATCAGCTATGGAAAAAAACCTAGTGATGTCCAGGAGAAGTGTTTATCTTCTATTACCTATTCCACCAGCATGTATTTTTTAACTTCACTATGAAGGATTAGTATTTTTTAGTTGTTCCAAATGAAAATGGATAAGGAGATGTAAATGATGTTTTGTAATGGAACATTGTGTATATGATGGACTCCATGGTAGTAATGGAATTATGCCTCCCTACAATTTCTCTATATTCCATAGGTCCTATAGAGAACACATGTCAAATTCTATTAATCCCTTAACCATAACCCTCATTCATTACCATTACATTAGTTATAGTTATGTCAACATATTATTATTTCTTTCTAGACCTCTATGTCTCTTATATATACATCAAGTAGACTAATTGAGGATCATATTATCTTGGAAAGTTGATATATTGTAGAAGGTTTCCCTCTTGAAGAGGCTTCTTCTTCATTTACTCTTTCACTTCATTTAGGTGTGGCATTATTGAATTGGGTATTTTTATGCTTATTTCTATTTTTGGTACGTAACATTTTGTATTAGAGCAACCAATCCTTGGTTTGGCTCCTTTAAATGAGACATCTTACCATTTTTTCTCTAGTTTTTTGGAGAACATTAGAAGTATGTCAAAATTTTGGGGTTGAAAGAGAAAAGAGCATACATTGGGTAAAACATTCAAAATCTAGTTTCCTATATTTCCAACGTTACAAGCAGTGCAAGTTAGGGTTTTTGTCTAGTCCTCAAACTAGTCTTAAATAAGCAATTTCAATAAAATGGTCATATATAAATCTTGCAAGGTCCAAATCAAGTGCCACTTGTGGGAGTGGATAGAATATAGAATAGGGTGTTACAGATAAAAATTTCATACATATTGCAGAAATATTGGTGAAGTGGTAGTCCATACAAGTTCTCTCACCTAAAAGGCACAAAAAATAGCAAGGTCTAGTAGCTTGAACATACTTTTCCCTTGAAGAATTGAAATTTAATGAAACCTAAGGGAGTTTGAAGTAGATATATCAAGATATTATTTCATAAAATTTCAGGCTCATAGATACAAATAACTTAGATTTACATCAGGTTCATGATCGGCTAGTAGAGAAAACCCTAAATCATGGCTTTAGAAGGGTTCTAGGGTGATCCCAATTTTAGAATTTTATCTCTATTTTTTAAAGTAGATTTTTAGGATAGAGAAATGCAATATCATCTATAAACCTATATATATATCATTTAGTGTGTAAAATTATGGCTAGGAGGCATCCACATAGAGAATGTAAGCAGGGTCATCATTGGACACCCTTATACATCTATGTTGCTACCCGATGAGTAGTACTATATTAGACAAAATTTGTTAATGGAAAAATTGTTCTTCCACATACTATAGGGTATATCAGAAGCACCATAGGCATACATCTGACCATACTTTGATCACCTTTCATCCATTTGTATTTACAGTACACCAAGCATTGGTTAGCATCATGAAAGATCGCCTAAGCACTACTATCGCAAACCCAATAGTATATCAAACAACTATAGATCCCAATAATCCCTTTCCCACAAGACCCTGTAAAATCTTATCCCATCATGTCTAGGCGTAAGCCAAATGTGACTCTTGTAAATACTTTTGAAGGATCATCATTTACACAAGAAGATAATCAATATGTGGAGTTTAATATGTCCAAGTTGGAAGAGAAAATATCAAGCATTCAAACTACAATGGAAAATAAGGTTGACATCCTAAATATAGTAAGTAAAATAGAATTTCAAAAATTTTAAGATGATATCAAGTCAAACATAACAAACAAATATGACCCCAAATATATGGAAAGAAAATATTATCTAAAAGAGATGGAAATCAAGGAAGATATCAAATACATCATGAAGGAGATACCAAGCCTCATTATCCTAAATTCCCATCCTCAAGAGACGATAAGGAGAACAATATGACCAAGTCCTAACCACATCTGATGAAAATTTTAAGACATCTAGAGAGAAAGAGGATTGAGTCCTAAACAACTAACCATTCATCACTCCAATAAATATTCCATGATGATTTCAATTTGGGACCAAGGAACTACTTCATCCTCCAAATTGATATGAGGAAGTTTGATGGTGATGATCCCTTAACATGGATATTCCAAACGGAGAAAATATTTGTTCCTCGAAATTGATATGAGGATGTTTTATGGTGATGATCCCATAACATGGGATATTCCAAATGGATAAATTCTTTTTTCTATACCAAGTTCCAAATCTATGACATGTAACTATTGCATCCTCATATTTAGAAATTGATCATTATTTGTGGTATCAATGGCTTTTTGACTACAAAAAGGACTCTATTGGCTCTTGGTCTATTTTTGTGGATGAGTTGATATTGCATTATGGATTTAGTATGAGAAATGCCTTCTTTATCCAATCAACATATATCAAGCAAAGAGGTTCAATTACATATCACATTTAACAATTTCAAAAGTTGAGTGTTAAAGTGAAGGACCTTCCAAAAAGTATTGTGTCGGATCTCTTTATGGGTAGTTTAAAGAAGATAATTCATCATGATGTGCATATCTTTGAGCTTATATCCTTGAGTAAGGATCTCAATGTGGAGGAGTTTAAAGTAAAAATATTTCTACCAGAAGGGTTGCCACTAACACGTAGAGAGAGCACAATGTTCCCAATCCTAACCTCACTCAACCTACAAGGATATCACTTCAACAATTGGATGAAATAAGAGAAAAGGGGTATTTTTCAATTGAGATAGAAAGTACAATAAGGGGAAAAAGTGTGGTGAGAATAAATTATCCTACATAGATTGTGAAGAGGAAGAAGAACAAGGGGAACCTTCTCAAGATCTATAATCGAAAGAGACTACTCCAACCATATATTTTCATGTTTTCAGATTCGGTATCACTCCTCAAAGTCTCAATATGGAAGGATATATCAAGAAAAATAAGTAGTGTTGAGTGATTATGGTAGTACCCATAACTTCATTAGACACAAATTGGTCAAACTTCTCAATTGCTTTATATATCCAACACCAAATATTCAAGTAATGATTGCAAATGGAGTTAAAATAAATAAATTATTAATGGAAGTGTGATGGTATTAAGCTCAGGATGGGGGATTATTTCTTGGAAAATACAATGATTACAATCCAAATGGGTCATGTTGATGTGGTCTTATGGGTCCCATGGCTAAAACCCTTGGGAATAGTGGCTATGAATTTTAAGAAAAAATTGGTGAGATTTTTCTTTGAAGGAAAAAAAATTGAACTCAAAAGAATCATATAAAGTGAAATCTCCAACATGAAAAAAACTATTAAAATGGATATAAATGAGTTTTTTCACAATCATTCTCACTATATATTCAAAAATTTGACCCATCTATACCCTTGGATCTCCAAAGAATTATCGACAATCATTTCAAGATATTTGTCATGATGCCCAAAGGTCTTCCTCTTGCTTGAGTGCATGATCACACTATTAAACTCATCCTAAGGATTATTCCTCCTAATATTCGACCTTACAAATATCCCTATTCCTAGAAGAGTAAGATTGAGTATATGGTTCAATAAATGCTCAAGGTTAGCATCATTTTACCTAGTTAAATCGTTTTCTCTCTCATAGTGGTGATGTTTTGAAAAATAATTCTTCATGGCATATATTTCCAAATTATAGAGATCTCAATAAGATCACCATTAAAGATAATTTTTCTACTCCTAGCATTTGATAAATTATTAAATGAATTACATGGAGCATTTTTGTTTATTGAGTTGGATCTTCATTTAGAATATCATCATATTAGAATTAGGGAAGAACACATCCCAAAAACATCATTTAAAAACATGAATATCATTATGAGTTTACGGTGATGGCTTTTAGGCTTACTAATGCACCTTCTACATTTCAAAACTTGATGAGTTTTATTTGCAAGCCATTCCTTGGAAAACTTGTGTTGGTTTTTTTTTAATGATATACTAATTTACAACAAATCTCAGGAACAATGTGTACAACATGTTGAAATGGTCTTAAAACTATTGGAGGAGTAACAACTATATACAAAACCTTCCAAGTATGCCTTTGGGCTTCAGGAAATGGAATATTTGGGGCATATTGTATCTCATGAGAGAATCAAAGTGGACCCTAAAAATATTAAGCTATGATGGAATGACCAATTCCCAAAACCTTGAAGAAAATTAGGGGATTCTTAGGATTGGCATGCTATTCACACAAGTTTTTTAAGAACTATGGTCGAATAGTAGCATCTCTAACATCATTATTGAAAAAGGATGCAATATCTTAGACTCGAGAAGAAACCCAAGATTTTGAGAAACTTGAGGAGTCTATACATAGAAATCTAATCTTGGCCACACATGACTTCAAAAATGTTAAGTTTTTACTGTTGTTATTAGGTTATTTCCAAATTACATGAGCATTCAATGCATTTCCAAAACAATATCATAAAGAGGATCACTAAAAGAAACACAACCAAAAGGTATGCATCATTTTATCCTGGGAGACCCTTGTACAATATTTACTACAAACATATTTTCAGTAAAACAACAGAAAAGATACAATGGAAAATACAAACATTACACAGAGATTTTTCCCCTGGAAACCCAAATTGGGAAAACCAACATATTTTATATTCACTCATGGAGATACATTATTTAAAATGCAATATACATATAGGATCCATTGGCATCCAAAACCCTAACCCAAGGACCTGGATTAGTCAACAACCCTAATTCCTTAACCGAAAATAGAAAACCATCCAAAAAAAAACCATGTGCCGAAAAATTTCCCTACAATGGACATGAAAATCGAGGCAACATGAAAAACGAGGCAAAAATGCAACATGTTTCCTGAGGCAAAAAAAATTATCTAGGGCAAAGCCCCTGCACCCACCCTCAAACGCCCCTATGTTCCTAGTGCAACATGTTAGAAAAACAGGACCGCGGAGCAATAAAATAAAACAAATGTGGTAACAAAACACAAAAGATACACAATATAATAGAGACACATATTTACGTGGTTCACCTAGTGTGGGCTACGTCCACCATAGAAATTTTCAGTTCCTTCCTTTATTATTATCCAACAATCGAAGGGATACAACCTATAGCAAACCCGTTGTAACTTCCTCTTCCTTCTCTCACAGTATCCTCTCTCATAATACAATATTCGCTATCATACTTAGTCGCAATACATTTCCCTCATAAAAGAGGGTTGCCTTCTAGGGAAAAAAACCCTAACATAATTTCTACCGTTAGATCTGCGACCTTATAATGAACGGTCCAGATTTACAATAAAATTACAATATACATTTACAAGGCAATTTTTCCTTTGCGGACTTCGCCCCCAAACCCCCCAACCGAGGGGATAGCCCCCTCGGACCCGTAGAGGGGGTAACCCCCCTCTGCACTCCCCTGCGTGGAAGAGTGTACATTCTTATGGGGTGTAAAGTCTTCATGGGGTATAAACACGGATGAAAACAAATACCTCTGAATCTGGAAGATAATCAGGCTCCACAACCAACACAACGTGGACACTACTACTCATGCAAAGAATATAACACATACCCAACATTCTCCCACTTGTTGTTTTCTTTGCATATAGGGGGTTACAGGGTTACATAGTCAACAATCCAGGGCAGAAATGCCCATGGATCCTCTACACCAAGAGAACTTCTCAGTGCTCACATATTTTTTTAATGAATCTGCAACATTCTTCAAAGTGTCCACCTTCACTAGAAATACTTTATTTTCTTCAACCATGTCTCTCACAAAGTGATATTGAATATCAATATGTTTTGTCTTTGAATGATAAGACGGGTTCTTTGCCAGAAAAATTGCACTCTTACTATCACAATCTATCCTTACATATTGATGCACCAACCCAATACCTGAACACAATCTTTGTAACCATATTGCTTCCTTACTTTCATGAGTGGTTGCCATGTATTCAACTTTTGTAGTTGAAAGTGCCACTACAACCTATATTTTTCTCATTGTTATAACCCTAATTTGCACCAGACATGCTTACCTGGCATCAGGCCATCTCAGATTCCTTCTTTGCCAAAACACTGTTGAACAACTCTTCTTAAAAACCCCTTTTATAAAGGCCCACGTGCCTTGCTCCATTACTACACGCGTGTACATGCTAGCTAACCCAAGACAACCGCCCTGTACCTACAAAAGCACGGAAAAAGGAGAGTTGTTGACGAAACACACAGCTTTGGGTAAGTTAACTAAACCTTTCAGCCATGCATGGCTAGTCACTCGACCAAATACCTAGCTTCTTCTAGCCTATAAAAGAAGGGTTAGGGGTCCCATTTGAAAGGAGGAGAATCATAGTAAAGAAACTATACCTGATTAAGCATTCCCTTTGTCCCAACCTTTAGCCATCCTTGTGAAAAGAGAAGTATAGAGAAAAGCAGTTGGAAGATAGTGGAAGAAGAGCCTAGGACCAGGATCAAGGAGTAGTAACCGACTTTATCATTGTAAGGTATCATTGTGAAGTTAATAAAAGAATTGTTTTTCCCATCCCGCCATATGAGATTGTCATTATTGGAATATTGATTGTATGATTGATTAAATATCTAACCCATTAGTTCATAGATCAAATGCATGTGGAGTTCTTTGTTTGTATTTAGTGAATGCAGGTCAGCATTGGGAGGAGAGTTGCAGTCAAAGAACGACCAAGAGCGAGAAGGGATCGACATCGAACATGAAAAATAAGGTACGTCAACTTAATCTCTTGAGCCTTGTATTTACATATGAGTAATGGGGGTTTAGGCATGGGATTATTGTAAAAAGTAAGAATCTTTAGGTCATTTATGCATGCATGATAAAACCCTTAGTGCTAGTCTGTAGGAGGGATTTCCCACCCACAACACTCATCCAACATATTGCTCCTCCAAACAGGTTAAATGCATACCCACATGTAGATCTCCTATAATCCAAATCTCCATCCCATTTTGCATCTACAAAGCCATGTATATCCAACACACTGTCCAATCCTAGTCTTCCTTGGCAGCGAAAATCCATAGCTAGAAGTGCCATGCAAATACCTAAAAACCCTTTTTACTGTTGTCCAATGCTCCTTCCCTGGTTTTGACATATACTTGTTCAAAACTCCCACTGCATGTGCAATGTTCGGTCTAGTACATACCATTGCATACATCAAACTACCAACTGCACTCTCATATGGAACACGATACATGTCCTCCTCCTCTTCATGTGTCTTGGGACACTGATCTATAGATAACTTTACACCAACAAGAATAGGAACCTTGACCAGTTTACATTCCTTCATATTAAACCTCTTCAATATTGTCTCGACATATTTTCTCTAATTTAACCATAGTTTCCTCTTTTTCCGATCTCTTTTAATTTCCATGCCCAAAATGAAATTTGAAGCACCCAGATCCTTCATGTCAAATTTAGAGGACAATTGAGTTTTCACATCCTAGATAATCTCCTTGTTGTTTCCTATCAACAACATGTCATCCACATACAAGACCAAATAAATCAAGTGATCACCAATTAATTTAAAATACACACAATGATCCTCTTTGCTTCTTGTGACACCAAGTCCTAGCATATAAGTATCAAATTTTTGATACCACATCCTTGGTGATTGTTTTAAACCATAGAAGGACTTTTTCATCTTGCATACCAGCTCCTTCTTTCCCTTCATAGAAAATCCTTATAGTTGCTTCATATAGATTTCTTCTTCCATATCCCCATGTAGGAATGTTGTCTTCACATCCATCTGTTCTACTTCAAAATCAAATGCAGCAGCAACAGATAACATAAATCTTATAGAAGTTAACTTGGCAATAGGAGAAAAAATATCACCAAAATCAATTCCCTCAACCTGGGAATAACCCTTTGCTACTAACCGAGCTTTATATTTCTCCACTTTTCCTTCTTCATTCAGTTTCTTTTTGAATACCCATTTATTGCAAATGGGTTTTCTTCCAATCGGCAACTCCACTAGATCCCAAGTGTCATTCTTATCCAAGGCTGCCATTTCTTCATCCATGGCCTTTTGCTAGAGTTTTCCATCCTTTGAATCCACTGCCTCCCTGACAGTTCTAGGATCATCATCAGTAATAGACAAAGAAAAATTTGAATGGAAATCAGATGGAGTATACCTTTCTGATAGCATTCTTTCTTGAACCAATCTCCTCAATACTGGAGTATGAGGGTCTTCTTCTTCTTATTCATGTTCTTCTGTAGAGTCTGATTCATCATCCTTTAAATCAAACTCTATCATCCTTCATTTCTCTAAATTCCACATCTCAGCTATTGTTGAGTTGAGAAAAAGGTACAAATATCCTCTTTATTCCCATGGTTTGTGATGTAATCTTGATTGACTTTTCTATTAATTAGGAAAAATTAGGATAGAAAATGATTAAAATATCTTCTAGAAATATTATTGAGTAATGTTAGATAAATTTTGATATTCGGTTGGAATTGTTTGATTTTAGTGCAGGAATGGATAAATATTGTCAAACCCAAGATAGTTAAGGAGATTTTGAAGATACGAAGACTGTTGAAGATTGAAGACATGAGGCGCAAAGCAGTTTTGAGGAAGATTGATTCCCTATTTTGTAAACTTTATAAATAGTGAAATCGATCTTGAGGATCTCTCGATCCTCAAGATAGCTTAATTTACCCATATCATTGTAATATATAGAGGGCAATGAATCATAGAAATACATCTAAGAATTTTATCCAAGCATTCAGAATTCGGAATTGCTCTGCGAAAGCAGTCTTTTGTAAATGTTGTACCAGTTATGGAATTAATAGAATTTTTTGGCGTTTTCACCATTCCTGCATACTGAGTTTCTAGTAGTAGTGCTTCTGAGCACTGAGGGCCTAGTCTAAAGGAGTTACTATCTCAATCTGTAATTGTATCAGTTTGATTTTCGTTCTGTGATTTAAATCTCTTTTGCAATAGTTAAGATAAATGCATGAGTGTGTTAATGATTTTATGTTGTTTTCTTATAGAAGATAGGTGTTTCATTTGAATGTTATTGATTGTTTTGCCAGTTTCCATTGTTGTAGTTTACTGCTTGACAGTTCCTCTCATTTTCATACATATTGTTCCTTTCTCTTAAATTAGCATTTGTTGTCCCTTTCAATTAAATTAGCATTTGATGTTCCTTTCGATTAAATTATATTTGTTGTTCCTTTCGATTAGATTACATTTGTTGTTCCTCTTCACAGATATAGTATTTTGTTGTTTCCTTTCCAGCAAGTTGATTAATAGTTGATAGATTAGTTCTGCAAGTATTTTCCTAGATTAGATTATTGCTTCTTAGTAGATGAATTCAACAGATTAATTAATTCCTTTAATTCACAGCATGTTATTAATCAAATTTCAGTTATGTTAAGTAATATCTTAGTTTCAAAATATTTAATGAATGTGTGAGGAACTTGATTGTTGATAAACTCAGATTTGATTTAGCTACATGATTTTAGCCTCTACAGCTATCTGCATAGATTTTGTTGATATTCTTGAAATAAAAGACGAATCCTCGGGTTGATAAATTAATGTTAAATTAAGGATGTTTTTAGGACATCTTTAGAGCCCAACATTTTGGCATTGTTTTCGGGGAGAATGTCAAAGATAGCATAGTTTGTGTCTCTAGAGGATGAGGTATTAAAGATGGAAGGTAAGAACCTGCACAGGAAACAAGTAAAACACTTGTGACAATGCCTATCTCTAGTTGATGTATAGAGGTCACCTAGGTGCTTAGAATTTTGTGTGAAGTGTGTATGACTAAGAAGAAAGAACCTAAGAAACCAAAAACCACACCAAAAACTACAAAATCCCAAGGCTCGGTGCTCCCTGGGAGAAGCACTTTCATAGACAACATCATTCGAAAAGATGAATCTCAAGCTTCAGTTGGACCTAGGAAAGGTTCTACCTGAATCCCTTAGGTAGCTACAGCCCATGATGAGGTTCATAGCAGAACTGAAGGGACTGAACAAATTTTTCAGAATACAGATCTTCCACCTCTCAACCCTTTAGACGAGGGAAATTCTTATAATCTGGAAGAAGGAGAAGGGGAGACCAGTAGGTTTGCTAAGGAAAACCCATCACCACCACTTGATCTGGGATCTCCTATGATAGGATAAGGTATACCTGAAATCCCAAATAGAGGTAGTGCAATTAAATCCCCTAGGAGATCAAGTAATCAATCACCCCAAATAGAACACCCAGGCTAAGAAATTCTTGAAGATTATTGGCATATTTTCAACCAAATTGCGCAACCAAATCAACCATGAGCCCAGACTTCCACTTTGGAATATCTGATAGTTGATCCAGTTGCCAATGCCCCCATGAAAGAAATTCCATTACAAAATTTGCCAACCTTTCATGGACTAATTTCAGAATACCCTGATGCGTTCCTATTTGAATTTGATGTCCTGTGTAGAGGATATGACTACACCTTTGAACCCCAGAAACTGAAGTTGTTCCCTTCTACCTTGAAAGGAGCATCTTTACGCTAGTTTATGGGATTAGGAGGGGGAACTATAAACTCATGGGAAGAAATTAAACAATCCTTCTTAAAGAAATATCAGGATTATTGTAGAACCAGAGATCTAAAAGATGAAATTTTTCAAATGACTACTAAGGAAAACAAGACATTAGAAGAATATGTTGAAAGGTTTCAATACAATTTGTAAAGATCCCCTTATGGCACATTACTAGGTGAGGTACTTAAAGCCACTTTGATAAAGGAATGAAGGATGAATGGGTAGAAACACTAAATTTAACAGGAAAGGGTGATATTTATCAAGAAACTTATGATAACATTGTCCAATTATGCATCAGGTGCTTGCGTGGGAGTACATTGAACAGATCAGGGATGCAGACTCTCCTCACTAGAAATAGAAACATTACTATCGGGGGAGTCACCCAAGCTAAAGTTGGTAATCTGTTAGAGAATTTCAAAACTGGCATTCTAAGTACTCTGACTACACAATTGGATGCCTTGCAAGCTAAATAGAAACAAGTAGAAGAATAACAGAACTTGGCCATATTTTTCCACCGATGCAGAAAGAAACATGGTCTGAGGGAATGCCCTTTGGATGTGGTTTGGGTTTGTGCCATTTGTGCCAAAGATCATGCAATGGAGCAATGTCCATCACTACCAGGATTAAAATTTTTCTTTAGAGAAGCAGAAGAGGAAACAAAACCATTATACATGATGGCTCAGTGTCACCAATGGCATGCATGTCCCCCAGGTACACAACAGGATCCCTCTTCTTTCTTTTATGGATAGTATAATCAGTAGAAAAATTATGGAAACACATGGCAGGGCTAGCCATTTGCTAACCCCACTTGGCAGGGCCAGGAATATCCTAATGTACCCTGGCCAAATCAATCTGCTACAAATCCCAGCTGGCCGAATTAATCTGCTACAAATCCCACCTGGCCAAATTCACAATACTTCACCCCATCCTAGAAAAATCCAATTAATAACCCCTATCCTTCACAGTGGTCCAACACGGCTGCCCAAAACCCCAATTGGAACCAAAATTGGCAGCGCCCCATGGGAATTACCAATCAACCCATGGGAATGACCCCTCAAACTCAACTCACTTTGCAATATCCACTCCAACTACCCCAAAATCCTCAACCGCAATTGTGCCCTCAATTACCGACTCAACCCCACCCAAATCCAAATAATAGACTAGCCCAGCTTGTGCAGATTATTAAGAATTTGGGCGGGGAATCAACTCTGTAGAGTGAAACGAATTTCGACTGAGGTCAGGGTGCATAATTTCTCTTGAAGAGAGTAACATTCACCAAGAGAAGGAGAATGAAAATAATGTACAACCAACAATAACACCCTCGATTGTGGTCATAACAGAAGAATTAGAGTAGGGAGGAAACACAGTCGAGCAACAAAATCCTGATGAAGATATAACTCCTCCTCCCCCGTTCCCCGAAAGGTTGATGATCGAAAAACCAACTGTGTATCCTAACTTTGACATCATAGGGAAAATAAGGAATCTATATGTTAAGATCCCACTCCTGCAGGATCTGCAAGACATCCCAATTTATGCAAAGACAATTAAGGAATTATGAAGGAAGAAGCCTATCAGGAAAGTTAAAAATTCATCATCAATTGTTCATGTGGTAGGTGCCTTGTCTGATCTCATTCTAGGAAGACAGGAACTGGTCAAATATGCAGACCCAGGGAATTCCATAGTAACAGTTCAGATAGAGGGTTGTTCTTTTCCAAATACACTAGTGGATTTGGGGGTAGCCATTAATATATTGATCATCGAAACTTGCAACATATTGGGTTTCACTTCCTTCGAACCTACATTTATGTTATAATTGGTTGATCAATCAGTGGTCAAACCAGTTGGTAAATTACACGATATAGAAATTTCAGTCGACTCTTGGGAATATCCAGTTGATTTCCTCATTATCAACCCAAGAAGTGGACTTGATGGACATCCATTACTACTAGGAAGACCATGGCTCGCAATAGAAGATGCATGCATAGGATGTCCCACGGGCAACATGAAAATTGCTAGAGGAGGTGCTACAAAGAATCTCATCCTGTACCCTCCAACTAAACCAAGCCCGTCCATTATACATCAGTAGTTGCCACCACCTAGATATCCAGAAAAATATCTACAACCCCCTCTCACACTGGAAGAAGCTCTCGAACTCAAGAACCAACCAGAAGATGATGTGATCGGCAGCTTCATTAACAGCCTAGCCATTATAAGTAGTCCAACATGCCAAATGCTAAAAGTAGTTCTAGATAGTGGAGCACAGGGAGATATTTTGGAAGAATTGATGGAACAAAAAATACCCACTACCATTGTCCATAACAGCAAATCAATTGAGATTGCACCAGGGAGGTTTCTGAATATTAATGCTAATTTAAATGAGAAATGGCAACAAAAATTGATTCAGCTCCTTTCTAAATATCAACAGTATTTTTCTTGGGAGTATCCTGACATGAAGGGCATTGATCTGCAACTATACACACATCATATTTATATTGAGAAAGATGCTCGACCCATCCAACAGCCCCAAAGAAGATTGAATCCTCACTTCAGGGACGTTGTTAAAGAATAATTACAGAAACTGTTGGATGTAGATTTTATATATCCTATTTCGGACAGTCGGTGGGTTTCCCCAGTAGTGATCGTTCCCAAGAAGAATGGGAAATGGAAAATCTGTGTAGACTATAGAGAACGCAACAAAGCTACCCAGAAGGACCACTTCCCCCTACATTTTATCGATCAGGTCCTTGATACTTTAGCAGCGAAGAAGTTTTTCTCCTTCCTAGATGGTTTTAGTGGATATAATCAGATCCAGATTCCCTTGGAAGATCAAGATAAAACTACATTCACATGTCCCTGGGGTACCTTTGCATACAGAGTATTTCCCTTTGGGTTATGTAATGTTCCAGCCACATTCCAGAGGGCCATTCTGAGCATATTTTCTTATCTGATTAATGAAGGGCTTTAAGTTTACATGAACGATTTCACCCCTTATGGCGATAACTTTGATCAAGAACTAAGCAATCTGTAGAAGGTACTGGAACAATGCATTGCTACCAGGTTATGTTTGAGTCATGAAAAATGTCATATGATGATGACTAAAGGTGTGGTACTAGGGCATTATATTTCTGCAGATGGAATCAGGGTAGACCCAGCAAAAATAGAGGTAATCCTTAATCTGCCTACACCATGTACACAAACTGAGGTACGTAGTTTCCTTGGCGCTTCAGGATACTATTGTAGATTCATGGAAAAAATTTCAAGAACTGTTGCACCTTTAAATTCTTTAACTGATAATGAGAAATTTTAGTGGTCTGATAAGTGTAATGTGGCATTTGCAGGACTTAAAAAGCTGATTTCAATAGCACCGGTGCTAAGAGGACCAAACTGGAAAATACCATTCCACATCTCTACAAATGCATCAGATACCGCCATAGGCGTTGTCCTTGGATAGGAAGAAGACAAGAAACCTTATGCTATCTATTTTATTTGCAAAAATTTTACTCCTGTTGAATTAAATTATACAATAACAGAAAAAGAATTTTTAGTCGTTATACATGCTATTAATAAATTTTGTCACTATATAACAGGCTATCCAGTTATTCTGTATATTGATCATTGTGCTATTAAATATTTAGCCAATAAACCTATCACTAATGGATGGGTTACTCGGTGGTTATTACTATTGCAGGAATTCGACATCACCATTAAGGATCGACCCGGAAGAGAGAATCTTGTTGCAGATTTCTTGTCTCACGTGCCCAAAACAGATGATTCTTTGACAGTTGAAGATCAGTTTCTAGACGAACACCTATTTGATGTCACTATTAAGCCACCTTGGTACGTTGATGTGGAAAATTATCTGGTAGCTAGGAAACTACCAGCACACCTATCATCAAGGGAAAGGAAATTGATCATCTAGCATAGTGCACGATTCACATGGATTGGTGGATATCTTTTCCACACAGGGTTTGATCTCCAGATCCGAAGATGTGTAAGAGATGATGAAATCTACGACTATTGAATGCATTTCATGATGACCCCCGTGGAAAACATTTTACAAACCTCGGGACTGGTCATAAGATTTTACATATGGGCTATTATTGGCCCTCAATATTCAAAGATGCAAAGAAATATGTTCAGACCTGCGACAGTTGTCAAAGGATGGGTCGACCAGGCCAAGCTGATGAAATTCCCTTGCAAGCACAAGTAGTCGCAGAACCTTTTTAGAGATGGGCACTAGACTTCATTGGCCCCTTCAACCCGAAGTCAAATCAGAAGGCTAGTATACTAGTTGCAATAAACTACATGACCAAATGGGTAGAGGAAAAATCCTTGTCAAATGGAATAGAGAAACCAGTCATTAAATTTCTTTTCAAATTATTTGTACGCTATGGATTACCCATGGAAGTAATCACTGACGGAGGGCCGTAATCTATAGCCCATAGAATCATGACCACCCTGAAAAATTATCATATTAAACACAGAGTTACTTCCCCGTACCACCCACAGGAAAACGGGCAAGTAGAAAGTACCAATAAAGTCTTGGAGGCAATTTTGACAAAAACAGTCTCAACAAACCGTCATAATTGGGCAACCGAGCTTCCAAATTCCTTATGGGCTTATCGTACAATGTGGTGTAACACCACTGGCTATTCTCCTTATCATTTAGTCTATGGAAAATAACCTATCTTCCCAATTGAGTTTAAGATCAAGACTCTAAGCATGGCCCAAGAAATTGGACTAGATCTTACAAAGGCACATAAACAATGCCTACAACAGCTCAATGAGTTAGACGAAGCATGCTCGTCTGCCCTGCAGCGCACAGCTGTTATTTAGTAGCAGAGAGATAGCTGGCATGATAAACATATCAAGAAGAAATCTCTTCAGAAAGGTGATTGGGCGCTTCTCTATGCTCCAGATTTCAGGATTTTCCTAGAAAATTATAGACAAGGTGGTTGGGACCATATGAAATCAATGAATTTCACAATAATGGCATTGTCACTTTAGTTACCATCGATGGGTCTAGTTCTCCTTTTCTGGTAAATGGACATTGGATACGACTCTACCATCAGCCGCCTTCAAAAGAATCCTTCTGCCAAGAAGTAAGTAAGGACCCTACTGTTCAGATTCTAGCTAGTTGGGAAGGTAACACAACAGCTTCAACTTCATAAATGATGATTTTTATCAGCACTGTACATATTGTATATAGCTTTCTTTACAGATTTGATTGAGTTTTTACTTTTTACTTTTTAGGAAAGTCACTTGAGATAATAAGAACTAGAAAATATGGTTGTAATGAATCTAATTAGCACTCTTTTTTTTTCCTTGCTACTATCTCACTTTGTAAAAATCATCAAATATAAACCTTGTTTTCACAAAATATGAATATGTCATGTTCCGCAGCAAAAATCAAGAAACTATAATAAATGACAGAATCTAACAAACCATCCCGTACTTTGATTATTGAATAAACCTACCCATAAATATTGAATGAATTTAGTTGATGACTAATCAATCCTAGACTCACTAAAACATAAATGTATGCGGGAGGTTTACAATCACTTAATTAGATGGTTAAAATTTGTGTGGTCATCCAGTTGAAACAGAACAACTGTCGTTCCCTTTGTGTGATTGCTATTCCCTTTGCGTGTAGTTGTCGTTCATTCGAATGGAACAACTGTCATTCCCTTTGTGTGATTGTTGTTCCCTTTGCGCGTAGTTGTCGTTCATTCGAACGGAACAACTATCATTTCCTTCATGCAATTGTTGTTCCCTTTGCGTACAATTGGCATTCATTTGAAAGTAACTATTGTCGTTCCTTCTGTTACACTATTATTCCCTTTACAGTACATTTTGTTCCTTCTTCGGATAGTGCTTCTCATTTGAAAGGAACAGTTGTTGTTCCTTCTACATTTTTCTTATTGCTGTTCCTTTTTCTCAAAAGTCACGATTCTTTTTTAACAAAGCATGCCATTATTACGTCGGTCACTCCTTTGGGTATGACCTTCACTAATACATTTTTCATCAACACTAGTTCTGATTTTTCATTTTTTTTTGTGGATCATTTAACATACCTTAGAGAACTATTTTTGGATTAATTTCTCCAAATTATCTTGAAAATTGTTCATAAATCATTAACCACCATAATTCGTTGCTTTCCCCTATATATCTACATATACTTGAATGAAAATTTATTTCATATCATAATAAGGAATCTTAAACACATTATTACTTGGCATTCTTACACTTCTTACGCCATCCCTCACTCTTAAGGAGTAGATGAGCCTCCCTTGATAGATCCTTAAAAAAAAAAAAAAAATCAATCAATCAAAATAAAATAAAGTTTTTAATAAAGTAATAAACTTCTCCCACAAAAGATAGGGGGTCTCATCATGAGCCAACCTATCATGATCATCAGATAATAACATAAGTGACATTCTCACTACGGCTACCACACCAGGGCAATGGCCTTTGGCATTTTTTCGTCAAAGGACAAGAGGTCTCATCATGAGCCGACTTGTTCACTTAGGTTATGATATAGTGAGTGGCATTATCATAATCTGGCTACCAAACCAGGATAATGGTCTTCTTGGGAAAAGACCATTCAAACTATTTATTAAGGATACGGACTCATCTATGGGTTAAAAGGCAACATTGTCGAGGCTATGGACACTTGCTGGTAGCAGTGGCTCTACCTATGGTATCGAAGCTTACCTTAAACACACCAAGTTTTAATGTGTTCCTATATTTCCTTTTCTAAGCAATGAGGGTATCATTCCAGTTATATCGATAAACAAGGGAAAGTAACACCGTTATGATATGTGGAATATTTCTAAAACACGTGAACAAATTTAAAATTATTCAGAATCTTTTTCCTCAAACGGTTTTAACATAAGTATGTCAATTTGAATTTCCCAGACAAAATGATGATTGTTCATAGTTATCGCTAAAGTTCTTTTTGAAAAATTATTAATGATTATCTTTCCATTAGTGGCGGTGGCATAGTAATCACACCTCAACAAAACTATCTGCCATTATTACACTCGTAAATTTTGACAGTCGAGGTCGACCTTTCCATTTATGGGGGGAAGATACTCTGCACATTTACCGATAGATTACAATGAGTGCAGTAAATGAGGAAAATTCATATTTTTTATATATACACAGTGTTGTTCTATATTTGTTATTGTTTCAAAATCTAGTTGAGTTAAGTTGCAGCAAGGAATGATATTCGTCCTCACCTTCTCACAGAAAACATGGGTGGTCAAAGTGTGTGTCGGGAGCCAACATTACTATAGGTAATTGAGCAGGCAAGATCAATCTTACATTGCCTGGGGTGGACAGAGTACTTTAACCGGTTGCAAGGATATGACACAAACATCATGCTAGAATTTTTCCAGAACTTGCAGGGAGGAGTCTCCATGGTTCGAGATATACAAATTCCTGTCATTGAGGAAATATTAGCAGAGGTTGCAGGCCTCCCTAACACAGGCATACAGTGGACTGGGAAATATACAGCGCTCAAAGAGGTTGTGGAATATTTCGTAGATCCTGGAGAAGAACTTGATAAAAATGGAAAGGGACTCAACCCCATCACTCTTAGCGAGCCATGGAAGGAGCTAGCAGGAGTAATACAAAGGTATATCACCTGCGATGAAAGGTACGATGTGATCCGGCCACGCCACCTCAAATTGTTAGCATCACTCAAACAGTGGTTAGTAATCAATTTACCATTTTTTCTAAATGCCATGTTACATGAGTTTTCTATAAGAACACAGAAGGATAAATATCATGTTACTATAATTATCCATCATGGAATAGTAAAGATGTTAGTAAATAGGGCCCTGAGCCAAGCTCAAATAAACTAGGGTGATCTAATCGATGCCAATAGGCCTCTACAACTGGAACAACCTGAATTGCATCATGAAAACCCAAAGAGAAAAAGGACAATTGTTGTTCCTAAAACCTCTACTGAGAAGAAAAGAAGAAGAAAAAGGATAGCACAGCCTAGAGAAACCCAGGAAATGATACAGACAGAGAAGCCCTCACATGAAAATATTCAGGAAATCAAACAGAGAGAACAAACCTCACAGGAAAATACTCAGGAAAATATACAGCCATCACTCGAACACCTCACAGCACAGTTCCTCAAGGGTTATGAAATCGAAATGGCTCAATTTCTAGGGAATTTAGAAACATCAATTGACAAATACACAAACAGGTCTGAGGAACACCAAGCACCAGCTTCGTCTTCAAACCTTGATGTGGACCTCCCTGACATAGAAATGTCATTCCCCAGAGATACAGAACAGGTAGAACCTCACACTGAGGTAAATATCCTTCTATAATAGGCAGAGTACATAGAGGAAACACATGAACATTTATTGACTAATCAAGGTGAGGAAGACCCTGACATTCCACAAAAACAAAAAACAGCAGGCAAAGGCCACAGCAGAATCAAAAATTTGAAACAGAAAAACAAGTTGTTGAGAAGAAGGGTTAAAATGATTAAAGTATTAAAGCAGAAAGTTGGCAAACTCAAAGAAATAATTAAATAATTAAGAAAAAAAATGGAGCACGCTGACAAGGCCTATGAAAGAAAGAAGTCCAAAAGTCCTAGAACATAGAGAAGGAACCCACTTCCTAGGAGGAAAGTCCATACAAGTTCTGTAGGAACACAGACAGAGTTGCATGCCCCTGAAGAGACAGCATAGATGGAACCTCAATCTAATATTCCAACAACAGAGGAAGCAGTTGTTCAAAATGAAGAAGTGACTCCTTTGGAGGTACATGAAATGGAACCTCAAACAGAGACTCCAGTAGCAGAAGAGACAACTACCCAACATGAGGATTTGCTTTCTACAGACTTCCCTACCCCCCTAGAGACTATTGATGCAAAGACCCAGACAGATTTCCCAACCACAGAAGAGAGATTTTTTCAGAATGAGGAAGCATTTCAGTCTCCTAAATGGAGTGCCATCATTGACAAATTGGAGATGGAACTGGTACAAACCCAGCAGACCTTAACATAGTGCAGAAGTGAGATGGTCGCTATGGAAGAACATCAAAAAGTTGATAAAAAACTTAAAACCATGTCAGCAACAGAAAACGAAATGTTTGTTGAGCTCACCAAAGCCCAAGGGAAGGTAAATAAAGTACAGAGCCAATTATATAAAGCTTTGGAGCAAATCAAAGAAATTTGTGATGTCTACACTGATGCAGTAGATTGTAGGGATCCTACTACTAATTATACCTTGTTTCTATTAGAGCGTTATTTTTTGATGAGGGTAAAATCTATTAGAGCAAGTAAACCAATTAAATTCACCACTGTCTCTAAGTTTGTTTCATGTTTTAGAGAGCAGGAAGAGAAAGTGAAATACTTTTTGTGTGAGCTATACCTCCACAACTTCATTTTGGAAGATAACAGGAAAGAGAACCATGGCCCTTTTATTGGGGATATACAGTTCCAAGCATTTTTGTCCTTTACCAAAAACCAAATTAGGTGGGATAAAGCACACAAGACCTTCCCAAAAAGGGATATTGAGCTAGATATTTGGATCAGAGGGGAACCTCCAAAATCCTTCCCAGCCATCATGCAACACAGAACATTCATGAAGAGGGAAGGGGTTGTGGAATATTTAGCCCCTATCCACCGACAGGTTATACGTTCAGGCCTACCATATTTTAGGGAACTTAAAGAAGAAGCTCTTGGTGCTTCCAAATTAAGATGGGATGCCTCCCCAAATGAAGTCAAGAGTAGGGAACCCTTTGGTTTCAAAAACGTTTTTACAGCTACCTTCAAAGTGGAAAGGTATACCAAAATGATCCTAGGAGAAAGACCTCCATGGATTGGGTGCAGATATAATCCCCCTATTATTTGGTTTCCTCCAGAGGGTTACTAGAGAGATTATAAAATTAATAGGAAGAGAGAATAAGTTGCTTTTGGAGAGCTCAAACGCAAGAATGGGTTCAGGGAACCTGGTGAACCAACCTCTCCTCCTTACATATCATTGAGTGACATGTAAGATCTCAGCTTGCATGAGGACATGCAAGAAGGTAAGTTGGAAGGTATGTTGAGTTGAGAAAAAGGTACAAATATCCTCCTTATTCCCATGGTTTGTGATGTAATCTTGATTGACTTTTCTGTTAATTAGGAAAAATTAGGATAGAAAATGATTAAAATTTCTTCTAGAAATATTATTGAGTAATGTTAGATAAATTCTGATATTTGGTTGGAATTGTTTGATTTTAGCGCGGGAATGGATAAATATTGTCAAACCCAAGATAGTTAAGGAGATTTCGAAGATACGAAGACTGTTGAAGATTGAAGACATGAGGCGCAAATCAGTTTTGAGGAAGATTGATTCCCTATTTTGTAAACTTTATAAATATTAAAAGCAATCATGAGGATCTCTCGATCCTTAGGATAGCTTAATTTACCCATATCATTGTAATATATAGAGGGTAATGAATCATAGAAAGACATCTAATAATTTTATCCAAGCATTCAGAATTCATAATTGCTCTACGAAAATAGTCTTTTGTAAATGTTGTACCAGTTATGGAATTAATAGAATTTTTTGGCGTTTTCACCATTCCTGCATACTGATTTTCTAGTAGCAGTGTTGTTGAGGACCGAGGGCCCAGTCTAAAGGAGTTACTGTCTCAATCTATAATTGTATCAGTTTGATTTTCATTCTGTGATTTAAAACTCTTTTGCAATAGTTAAGATAAATGCATGAGTGTGTTAATGATTTTATGTTGTTTTCTTATAGAAGATAGGTGCTTCATTTGAATGTTATCGATTGTTGTTCCATTTTACATTGTTATAGTTTACTGCTTGACAGTTCCTCTCATTTTCATACGCGTTGTTCCTTTCGCTTAAATTAGCATTTGTTGTCCCTTTCGATTAAATTAGCATTTGATGTTCCTTTCAATTAGATTATATTCGATGTTCCTTTCGATTAGATTATATTTGTTGTTCCTTTTGATTAGATTACATTTGTTGTTTCTCTTCACAGATATAGTAATTTTTTGTTTCCTTTCCATCAAGTTGATTAATAGTTGATAGATTATTTTTGAAAGTATTTTCCTAGATTAGATTATTGCTTCTTAGTACATGAATTCAACAAATTAATTAATTACTTTAATTCACATCACGTTATTAATCAGATTTCAGTTATGTTAAATAAGATCTTAGTTTCAGAATCTTTAATGAATGTGTGAGGAACTTGATTGTTGGTAAACTCAGATTTGATTTAACTACACGATTTTAGCCTCTATATCTATCTGCATAGACTTTGTTGATATTCTTGAAATAAAAGGTGAATCCTCAGGATGATAAATTAATGTTAAACTAAGGTTGTTTTTAGGACATCTTTAGAGCCCAACAACTATAGACTACCTTCTTAATTTCTAGGTTCCAAAGCTTATAACCTTTGAGACCATGTTTATATCCAATAAAGATACACTTTTCAGCCTTCTTATCTTGCTTACTCATGTTTTCCTTTGGAACATACACATATGCATCACAACCAAATACCTAGAGATGTGTGAGAGAAGGTTTCTTACCATTCCATACCTCTTGTGGATTCTTTTCATCCAGCATTGATGAGGATGATCTATTGACCAGGTAACATGCAGTACCCACTGCCTCTACCTAGAATTCTTTCCCTAAGCTGACACCACTGAGCATGCACCTTGCTTTTTCCATCAGCGTCTTGTTCATCCTTTTTGCAACTCCATTTTTCTAAGGTGTATATGGAGTAGTATTCTACCTTTCTATACTGCACTTCTTACAGAAATATTCAAATTCATTCCCACGGAACTCTCTGCCATTATCTATCCTCAGCACCTCAATTCTTTTCTTTGTTTGATTCTCAACAAGATCCTTAAACTCTTTGAACCTTTCAAATACTTCAGATTTCTTCCTGAGGAAATATATCCAAGTATTCCTCAAGAAGTCATCTATAAATGAGACATAGTACACAGATTTTCCCAATGATGGGACCGACACATGTCCCAAAACATCACTGTGAACTAGATGTAAAATTCCTTCTTCCCTCGTTGCACCAGAGGGGAATCTTACCCGATTCTTCTTCCTATATACACAAGGTTCACAGAAATCAAAATACAGAGAGAAGTTAGACAGACCTTCAACCATACCTTTATCGTGTAGTAGTCGAAGACCCTTCTCTCCGATATGCCCCAGTCATTGATGCCACAACATAACCTTTTTTCCAAAGACTGTAGGAGTTATTTCTTCTTCACTCCAATATCAGGAAATGGAACTATTACACCCATCACTAATAGTGCTTCCTTGCATCTTATATAGAGTTCCAAACCGAACTCCGTTCAACAAAACCATTGCTCCTCGAACCATCCTACAGGTTTCCTTTTCAAATATTGTTTTTACCCCTGCATCGTCCATTTTTCTTACAGAAATCAAATTTTTGGTCAATCCTAGGATGTGCAAAACACTAGGTAGTGTTCTAATCCTTCCATTTATGAGCCTCAACTTGAATTTTCCTCGACCAATAATTTTGGATGTCGAGTCATCACCTAAGAAAACATTACCTCCATCATACCTTTCATATTCATAGAACCACTCCCTGTGGGGATTCATATGAAAGAATGCACCTGAGTCAACCAACCATGCCTCAT
Source organism: Picea engelmannii (assembly GCA_009831015.1). Lineage (NCBI taxonomy): Eukaryota > Viridiplantae > Streptophyta > Pinopsida > Pinales > Pinaceae > Picea > Picea engelmannii. The sequence goes on from ML776697.1 coordinate 499,487, forward strand.
GATCTGCACGTGTGCTTCAAGAATCCAAGTACACATCCCCTCCTTCTTCCTTGGAGGTCTTTTCTTATGTAGAAGGAGATTCTTCAGATCCCTTCTTTTTCTCAACTTTGTATCTACACTGCTTCTTGTAGTGACCTTCTTTTCCACATCTCCAACATACCTTTACAAACTTTCTGGGAGATTTATATCTACCCTTAGACTTAGATCTCCCACTTGAGAACTTAGATCTATTTCTATCCTAGGAGCGTCCTATTTCAAATAATGTGTATGTTCTCTGTTGTTGGCCCTTGACCAAGTTTTGGGAGTTTCTTGGTCATGTTGACCTATTTTGAGACTTCGACAGCCTGTCGAAGGAGGAGCACAAGACGAAGCGGATATCACGAGATCTCGGCCCCATTTTGGGCCCTGTTTTGGGTTTTTGGGAATATGTAACAGGAATGGGATGTCGGCCCATGGGTTTACCCATGTTTAGGCCTATTTTGTATGTATAAATAGAAGGATAGGCAATGTAATTTGGTAGTAGTTGAAGAGAATAGTGCATCTATGTGATGTGAATGCATGCTAAGTGCGAGTAGAGTCTGAAAGTGCTTTGTGCGTGACTGTAAGAGACTTGCAGAGCTAAGTGCAGATCCTTGTAGTGGATTGTGGAGAGATTAGTGTTGCAGCACAAGGAAGAAGGACCTAGCGAGCTCCGCAGATCTTTTGTCCTGTGCGGAGTAAGGGTTTTTATGGCTTTGTGCTTGTAACCGATTGAATGAAGACAATAAATAAGAAGAGTTGGTGGATGTAGCCCCAGGGTGGGGGTGAACCACGTAAACATTGTGTTATGTGCTTTGTTCTTTGTCTGGATGTGTTCATATGTTATATGTTAAGTGCTCTGATATGTTTAAGATAGATCTATTTATGCTTTGTGCTTATTATCTGTGAGAATGTTATATCTGACCTAGATAGTCATGCTTAGTGCTTGATATGCTCATTATGATCCAGTTGTATATGCTAAGTGCTTGAATATTGTAGATTAGTGTGAATATTGTGAAGCTCTGTCGTATCAGCGAAGTGAATAGTGATTACATATTAAGGAATTGACGGTGCTAAGAGTTGTATTAAGTATTATAATCACATATATGTGTCCCAGATAAGGTTGCAGACACCTGAGTCTTGCAACCACCCCTGCCTCTACCTCGGGTGAGACTTCATCTTCTTCGCAGGTGTTGCTGAAAGGGTCGGTAGTTAGGAATTTGTTGGTGCATTGTTGTAGCGTTGAACCCTGGGTCTTCCCCTATGCCAACAAATGGTTCCATTTTCGGGACCTGAAACTGTGATTGTTGGGAACTGAGAAAGAAGAATCTTTGTGCAAAGACTCATCCTGAAATTGTGAAAGCTCTGTGCGTAGATTTGTGCCCTAGTGCGCAGTATTCTACTTGAATTATAAAGCCTTGTAATAATGAAAGAAGCCTGATCTGAAGATTAGATCTGAAGAAAATAAGTAAGATCTGAAAGGTTTGTGCTCTAAGAAAGGTAAAAGTAAGAACATCTTATTAAAATAGGTAAGATCTGCAAGCTCTGTGCTATGATAAAGGTAAGAATAGTTAAAAAATTTAGATTTGGAAGTTTCGTGCTCTGTAGAAGTAAGATAAGTAGAAATTTTTGTTTCTAGAGTATGGATCTAGGTATGATTGATAGGATCTGTCCTAGCTTGAAAACTAGGAATTAATAGATGAAATAAGGTTTGATATGAATAGATCTAATAAGACTAGTGAAAGATATGTTATACCAATGCATAGAAAGAATGTTTGGACTAACAAATGGATGCAGGATCCTAGAAATAATTTCTTGCAGGTTAGGTACCATGATCCTAGTGCGTAGTACAGGAGAGGTTGGGGATCATTTAAAATAAAGAGAGGATTAACCCTCTGTTACAGTTACAGAAGACCGGGACATCTTGCTAAGGAATGCCCTAGTGGAAGACCTAGTTGTCTTTGTTGTAAGTCTATAGACCATGAAGTGCTAGATTTCCCTAGAATGCTCTCTAAGATTGAAAGAATGACTCTGAACCAGGAGAACCCCAAGGAAGATATAGAAACTAAAGCTATATCAGAACCCCATAAAGAATCAGAGAAAGTATTGTTGCAAATAAACGAAACCATGAATGATCACCGACATGTCAGGCTATCAGAGATCTTTAAAGAAAAAGAATGCATTGAAGAAAGAATAGGAGACTTCAACATTGACTGTGTTCTAGATGAAGAAACACATGTGAATATCATGACAGAAAGAACTTGGGAAGCTATAGGAAGGCCTGCTATGATCCCTTCATTAGGAGGAATAGGACTATTCAGAGGAAAGTTGGTAAACTTATGTGGGAAGCTTGCTCAGATACCTATGAACGTTAATGGAACTTTGACAGAGGAATATTTTGAGATTATTAAGTTTGTTGAAGACAGTGCCCCATTTACCATGTTAATAGGAAAACCTTGGATTGATAGAGATCAAGCCAGACAAAAAGAAGAAGAATAAGTTTTGGAACAGAAGAAGCAAGAGTTAAAAGTTTTCATGACTAGAAAGATCGCACAATTGATTGAAGAACAGGAGAACAAATCGAAGATGTTTAATGATAGTAACCCAGTTTTCAAAGTTAAGAGAACTCTAGAGAATCCACAGAATATTGAATTACCTATCCCAGACAAAGAAGAAGTCTTATCCAGGAACCCTAGGGAAGAATCTCAACAATGCGAAGTGACTGAGACCACAGAAGACAAGAATCAGAATGGAAAATGAACTACTGAGATGAAGCTCACTGGAAAGAAGGCAAGGAAACAAAGTAAGAAGAGAGATAAGTTGCAGCAGGTTCCAGAGGGAACTTCGCAGAGAGAAAATTTGCAGAATTGGAGCTTCATCGGGATATTAGAATAGAGAGATAAGGCACTTCGCCATGACGAAGCAATATAGCCGTTGGGGGCGATATATCCATTCGAATACCACTTCGAATGGACAGAAAATCAATAAAGGTTCATCATCAGACCGTTGGACCACATCAGACCGTTGGGCCACACCATAATGGATCGAACAGGAGTTAATGGAGGCTCATACCCATTGTAAGCAAACCATTGTCGAGTTACCTATTTATCACATCGTGCCATGCATCAAGAAAACTTTTTTCTAATTGAGAATTTGAGCCCATAGACTAAGCCTAGTGTATACAGTGATCATTGTTCTCTCCCTCTCTATCTCATTATTGTGTCTAAGTTGTTCCCCGAACCCACAAATTGTTCAACCTGAGTGCGTATGTTGGAAGCATTGAGCGTTGCAGAAAAATCTATTGAGGAAGTTGTGATTGACTTGATGACTGAGAAATCCATGTCGATGTCTAAACGTATCCAAGCTTCATCGACAAAAACAGTGCAAGTGTCCCCATCCACTGCTCACGGAGCTAGAACATCCCATGAAATGTGAACTAAGAACAAGGATGACTTAGCGAATGATAATTTGATTCTGAGCATCTTACCTGCCTATCTACCACCTTTGAGCAACGCAATAAACCGAGATAGTGTGACCAGGGACTTTGAATATGAATTGGTCATTGTGTACCTCCCAAAGGGGATACACGCAGTGTGCGCAGACCAAGATAAGATCTCAGCATTGAAGTTTAGCGACTTCAACCTCGGCGACAAGAAGGTGTACAACATGATTTCCCCGCACAAGTATCTGACCACAACCAAGGGAAAGAACTCAAAGTTCGTACCCCATTCATGGACCATGAACCTCGCGCGGTCCACCCTCCTCAATGTTATGAAGATTCCTCACTTCGGTAGGCACCAAGATGTGAACGCATGCATCAAGTTGTTGTTGTCCTGCTACCATGGTGGATATTTGTGGTTGAATCATAGTATCACAATGGATCCAACGTTGATTAATCGGATCACAGGGTTGAGCATGCAAGTCCCTCACCCACGGGATTTCTATCCTGGGAAAACCATGGATCGCACTCTTGCGCAGAAGATAAAAGACACCTACGAGGATGTCGAGAAGGGAACGTGAGGCTGCAAGGTAGCCTCTATCCAAAGTGGCACAGTGCGCCTAACCTGTCAATTGATTACAGGAAAGTTGGTTTGCAAGAACCAACACACCCAAGTGACTGGATTTGTATTCAACCTCGTAGAAAAGTGCGCAGAGGGCCTACAAATGAATTGGGCGAAGTACCTTGTAAATCAGCTAGAATTGGACTGGAGGGAAGTGAAAGATCAAGAATATGAGTTCCACTTCAGGTGGCTTCTCATATTGATCGCTTTCATCGCATGGGAGATGCCGGAAGGTGCGACCTTCCCAGACATCAAGTCGTTTGAACCTCTGGCTGTGAAGTTCAGTACACTATGGTACTTGAATGACATGAACAAGTAGTGGCAATCAAATGTCGTCTTCCACACTTATTACAACCAATTGAAGGTAACTATCCAGTCTACACCTTGTATAACCCCGAACACTCTCCATAGTTTCAGGCCCTTGATGAAATTTAGCGTGGACCGCCATTTCATCTATATCACGACGCGTGTTGATGAGCACAAGCAACAGCTGCAATCATACTACAAGTTGACAGAGGAGGATTTGGAGTAAATCACCAAGGAGTGGTCGACAAACCTCCTCATCCAAGGAGACCCTGCGGAAAAATCTGATATCGACAGCCTCGAAGCAATGCATGATACCCCTGGACCTAGAAAGACAAAGAAGACTGAAGAAATCCATGATTTAGACAGCGCATCTGTGAAGACCGCTTCCATCTCAACAGAGCAAGGAGGAGATGGTGGAGAGATAGATGGCGCAGAAGTTGAACTGAAGAAAGGCGAAGTTACACCTCCTAGAGATGAGGAGGACCCCTCAAAGAAAAGGAAGGTTTCCCATCTAAAACCTTCTTCAAGGAAGAAATCGAAAGCAACCAGAACCAAATTTGAGACCACCCTCACCTCATATGACTTTGACTTCATCGTCGCAGCACTGAACGATTCTTCGCTGGAGATAGCAGAGAAGCAGGAAGCTAAGCAGGAGGAGGTGTTCAGATGGATTAAGGATGAGCTCCAAGGGGTGCAGCAGGTAATACAGTCTAGCCACATAGTTTCCACTGCACCTCTTTCGATAGGAACATAAGAACTCGGTGATGAGCCAGTACAACTACACCGCATTGTTGATACAGTCGAAGCTCACCTTCGACGAGCTCAGGAAGAGACACCACAAACCACCCAGGGTTTAGCGCAAGTATAGAAAGACCTAGAGGAGCAATGCAGTGCTGCAGAATAGGAAAAGTTGGCTCTGCAAGTGAAGTGGGATGAAGAAAAAGTATAGTTACAGCAAAGAAAGGAACAGTTGTTCATTGAGCAACTTGAAGTTAAGGAAATGGTTCACAAATAACTTGGCTCTGTGACAGTCATCAAAGTAAAATTCAAAGAGAGAATCCCACAGTAGGTGGCACAAATCGAAGAAGTAATCTACCAGCTCCAACAGCGCATAGCAGACTTGGAGCTCTGCACTGTGCCCGAGACCCCTCAATATGTAAGAGACCTCAGGGAAGCAATTGCCTACAACACAGTTGACAGATTAAAATCTCTTGCCTTGGAGTGCAAGTAGCTGAGTAACCGAAGCACTCAAACCTATGAAAACCTCATTGAGAACCCCGAGTTACAGGTGCTAGAGTCGAACCTCCAGGAAGCAAAGCAACACGCAGATACACTACAGGTGCAGTTGAAGGCCCTGTCGGTTGTAGAATGAATGAAGAGATCTCATGAACAATGCACAGCTCAGCAGCAGATCCATATGCTTCAAATTAAAGTGATGGAAGTCACTCAACGGCTTCAACCTGTGCAAGATAAGGCATGTCAGTTGTTTATAGAGGTGGAGAGCCAAGGAGTAGAATTAGAACAGGTTGTCACCGCAGCAGAACAGCACCTAGAAGGGCCAGTGAACGACGCAGTAATATAGGAGTTCACTGAACAAGAGTCCATAGCAAAGCAGCAAGTCGAAGAAGCTCGAGGCATTCGAAGCCGAACTGAGCAGACCAGAGTGACTCGAGATGAGTCACAGGTGAGTGTTGGGGGCTTGTTGGCCCTTGACCAAGTTTTGGGAGTTTCTTGGTCATGTTGACCTATTTTGAGACTTCGACAGCCTGTCGAAGGAGGAGCTCAAGACAAAGCGGAGATCACGAGATCTCGGCCCCATTTTGGGCCCCTTTTTGGGTTTTTGGGAATATGTAACAGGAATGGAATGTCGGCCCATGGGTTTTCCCATGTTTAGGTCTATTTTGTATGTATAAATAGAAGGATAGGCAATGTAAGTTGGTTGTAGTTGAAGATAATAGTGCATCTATGTGATGTGAATGCATGCTAAGTGCGAGTAGAGTCTGAAAGTGCTTTGTGCATGACTGTAAGAGACTTGCAGAGCTAAGTGCATATCCTTGTAGCGGATTGTGGAGATATTAGTGTTGTAGCGCAAGGAAGAAGGATCTAGCGAGCTGCGCAGATCTTTTGTCATGTGCGGAGTAAGGGTTTTGATGGCTTTGTGCGTGTAACCGATTGACCGAAGCCAGTAAAGAAGAAGAGTTGGTGGACATAGCCCCGGGGTGGGGGTGAACCACGTAAACATTGTGTTATGTGCTTTGTGCTTTGTCTTGATGTGTTCATATGTTATATGCTAAGTGATCTGATATGTTCAAGATAGATCTATTTCTGCTTTATGCTTATTATCTATGAGAATGTTATATCTGACCTATATAATCATGCTTAGTGCTTGATATGCTCATTCTGATCCAGTTGTATATGCTAAGTAATTGAATACTGTAGATTATTGTGAATACTGCAAAGCTCTGTCGTATCAACGAAGTGAATAATGATTACATATTAAGGAATTGACGGTGTTAAGAGTTATATTAAGTATTATAATCACATATCTGTGTCCCAACTAAGGTTGCAGACACCTGAGTCTTGTAACCACCCCTACCTCTACCTCGAGTGAGACTTCATCTGCTTCGCCAGTGTTTTCGAAAGGGCCAGTAGTTAGGGATTTGTTGGTGCATTGTTGTAGCATTGAACCCTGGGTCTGCCCCTGTGCCAACATCTGTCCTTCCATATTCTTTCATCTCATCTCCTCCAAAAACAAGGATGAGACCACTTCATCAAACTTAAAGGCATTTGTATTACTACTTGTGGCCACAACTAGACTATCCCATGAGTCTGGTAAAGAACACAGTAAACTTATACACTTATCTTCATCTGAAATTTTAATCTCACAAGATACTAACTCACTTACCACGGTATTGAAGGCGTCAAATTATCTTCCACTAAGTCTCCATCTCTCATCCTCAGGTTATACATCTTCTTTCTCAAGAATAGTTTATTTTCTAGGGACTTAAACTGATACAACTTCCCCAACTTATCCCATAAATCCTTGATTGTAGCTTCCTCCCACACATTCAGTAATACTAAATCTGAGAGACACAGTCGGATTGTGCTCTTCGCCTTCCGATCCAAATTTTTCCAGTCATCTGTTGAAGTTCATGTAGGTGCAGTACCTGTATCTACCGTGATCCATTGATCTTTGTCCACCAACAGATCTTCCATCTTGAGCTTCCACAGCTCAAAACTTTTCCCATTAAACTTCTCAATCTCCATTTTCTAATTGCTCGCCATTTCTTTTCACCTGAAAAAATCAATACCACAGATCTCTCACTGTAACAAGGCTTATCATGGTTACGAGCCAAACCCTTGACCACAAAAGCGTCCCCCTGAAGCCAACAAAGCTATGATACCAAATGTAGATTTTAACCTTGTACAATATTTACTGCAAACATATTTTCAGTAAAAGAACAGAAAACATACAATGGAAAATACAAACATTACACAGAGATTTTTCCCCTGGAAACCCAAACCGGGAAAACCAACATATTTTATATTCATTCATGGTGATACATTGTTTACAATACATATACATATAGGAGCCAATGGCATCCAAAACCATAACCCAATGACCTAGCTTAGTCAACAAACCTAATTCCTTAACCGAAAATAGAATACCCTCGGAAAAAAACCATGTGACAAAAAACCGCCCAACAATGGACACGAAGATCAAGGTAACATGAAAAACGAGGCAAAATGTGACATGTCTCTCGAGGCAAAAAAAAAAATCTCAAGGGAGTTTCCCTCGGACCCTTGCGCGAGGGCCTAGCGGTGCCCCCTGTGTGCCCGATGCAATGCAGACACTACTACTCGTGCAAAGAATATAACACATACACAATAACCCTAATGGGGGAGAAAACCCAACAAAAAATTCCTCAATAATAGATTGTCAATACAATGCCAAGAATAAGACCAAAACACCAAATATAAACCAAGACTAAGCATTTGCCTCTCTTCTCCTTCCTCCTACAACTACAACTGCCTTCAAGATATGTGCATTAGATGAGTGAGAGTGAGTGTGTTCAAATGAGGCACCATTGTCACATATAAATACAAGTTGAGGAGGCGCTAGGGTTATGTCTCTTCACTTGGTGGGGCCGACTTCTCATAGAAGTGGTCAAAACCACTTTATAATTATTAGGGGCCGAATTTAAAAATACCACTATACAAATGCAGTTTGACCAATCCACAAAAGGGGATTTGATCTTATACAAGACCCAACTGGATCCATCCGCAAAAGGGGATTTGATCTATAAAATAATAACTCAAATATAATTAGAATATTCTTCAAAGTTACAATATTTCAACACTCCCCCTTAACGAGAAGGGTATTCTACTAACTTGACTCAATACAACATCATCAAGACAAGAAGAGGGCATCATTATCATCAGCATCTGGAACACTGACTGGCACATCTATAAATCATCAAAAAAAATTCTCATCATCAATATCATGGAGTTAGACTAATATCATCATCATGAAGCTAGAACAACAACATCATCAACAACATGAAGCTGGAACATCATCATCAACAGCACGAAGTTGGAACAACATCATCAACAACACGAATCTAGAACAACATCATCAACAGCACGAAGCTAGAACAACATCATCAATAGCACAAAGTTGGAACAACAACATCATCAACATGTGGCAACAGAATGAGACAGGTGCATCAATAACAACATTTGTAGTACTATGACAGAACATCCTTACCGGACCTTCAAGATCTGCCTAGGAATCATAATATTCCCTAGGATTTAAAATCCTAACAAGCTATCACGTGGTACTCTGACATACCGTCCTTACCAGACCTTCGGGATCTGCCCAGGAATCATAAGATTCCCTAGGATATAAAATCCTAACTAAGCTACCACTACTGACCACATCTAGCATATACATGCACAGGTACTCTGACAGACCATCCTTACCGGACCTTTATGAGAGTTAGAATTATATTTGATAAACATTACCAATGTCTAATCTATTAAATCTAAATTACCTAGGGTAAAGCGGAAAAAACATTACCTATTGTGACTTTATGAGAGTTAGAATTATATTTTATAAAAATCACTAATTTCTAATCTATTAAATCTAAATCTAACAAAAATACAAACAATAATGTGTGTTTTATTGTGTCATAGTTAGTAAGTATGATGAAACGATATGTCATTAAAAAAATATTGGAAATCATAGACGTCCATTCCTATATAAATTCAGTTAACACCATACCATAACTAAACCAAATTTCATGAGAAAAACATAACTAAAACACTTGTGAGTCAACATACCTACTTCTCTAAGTTGCAAATATAAACTCAAACTAACATAGTTTCAAATATTTACATCAAAATTTTTAAAATAACTCATGATAACAATAATTTATTCCAATTCATATAGAAATTAGAACTCATACTTCTCAATTTGCATGGGTGTTGCTTGTCAATATTTTGTGGGATTTTCTTCCCCAGTTAAAAAACAATCATAAATATCTACCTAAAACTTAAATTTTAAGTCCATATTATATGTTCATGCATTTGACTAAAGATATATCAGTAATAGAAATTATTTATCACATATTATTTTAACAAGGAATGAATTAATATTGTATTAATTAAATGGAAGGGATTTATAATATGACATTTTAATTTTGTGGGCGAAGAGGCATTGACATATAATTTCAATGGCATGATAAGCTTTGACATATAATTTTGATGGTACAGATAATTATTATATCTTAACAATGATGCAGGAAAACACCACAATTTAGCTTTGACAGTTTGAAATGAGATATCATAGAGAATTTAAATCTATAAATCACATCAACGACGTTAAAATACATCCAAATCTAATTATAAAGAAATTAACTAACCATTCTATCATATTTATTTTTTGCAAAGTTGAAGTTAGTAATGACACATGTTTATTCAAAGAGCATTAAATGTTTGTTTTTTGGTTTATCTCATGGACTAGAGTTTGAAATGACGAGGTCAATGTGAGAAAACTTTATACACATGGATAATATATGTGTTATGCTAAGCCATAAATTATGACAAGGAGGTGAGTGTTCCTCTCTTACATAAAGAAACTCGTGAATGGTATTGGCATTGTAGAAACACTAAGGATTAAAACAATTTGAACATGCCCTAGAACTTTGTAGGGTTGATTGGTAGAAGATTTTTAAGTAAGCATATATTATATAAGAGCTATAGGGAAAAATGAAGAATATTCTTTGTAGATACTATTATATAAGAAGGGAAAAAATGAAGAATATTTTTTTGTAGATACCCTTCTCAAAGGGCTAGTTCTTTCAATGTGAGCATTTACTATTTGTGTATTATAAATTATTTTATGAGGATGACCATTTGTATTGTAAGAATTGTTTTACTAAAGTGAGAACTAAATTGAGTGTCTTTTAAAATAATAGACTTATTTAATCCTTGACAAATACTTTACACTTCAACAAGTGTGATATAGACATACTTAGTATATATCATTATACATTGGACACATTTTTCATATATAATCTCTAATCGATATAATTATCTACTATTAATTGGAAAGACATTTGGTCTATCTCAATTCTTTTATAACTTTCTATTTGTTTTCTAATTATGTATCTTGTATTGTTGTTGAGAGTTCAAGGGTTGGCATTCAATTTATCTGAATTATAATTCCCTATCATATGCTTATGCTTGAATACTTCTATAATGGGTACATAGGGTGGTTGCATTATGGTTGTAGGGGATATCTTATCATCTTGTTGAATACTTTTATAATGGGTATATGGGATGGTTGGCATTATGGTTGTAGGGGATATCTCGTCATCTTGTAATCGGTACATGGGGTGGTTGACATTATGATTGTAGGGGATATCTTATTATCTTGTTGATTGTTTTGCAAAATGTTACCTTGTGATGATGTTTGGAGATCTTTTCATATTTCATAGTTTACTACAATTTAAGCATTTTCACATGTACAAAAGATCATGGTACTTGGGGATTTATTCCTTGGAATTTGATCCCTTCAAGTATAACTTTGGTTCACACATAGGATATTTGGTAGTGTAATTCAGTTGTCAATTATTCAAATTAATGTTCTTGAGTAATTTTCCTTATCTAGATTGCAAATTGAATGCATTTGTTAATTGATTATAATTGAACCTAGTGCAAATTGCGTGCATTTGTTAATTGATTATAGTTGAATCTATAGGGATAAAAAAAATATTTAAAATTGGTAAGCAACCATTCCTATTTAACAGATTACTATAAATTTTATATAAAATTTTGAAAAGTATTCTATGGATGTAAAGAAATCATTTTTTAGTGGAGAATTAGGAAAAGACATTTGGTTATCTAAGAATTAGGAAAAGACATTTGGTCATCTAAGAATTAGGAAAATGATTATTTGTCACTAAACTAAGAATTAGGAAAAGGCATCATGTTGTTCTCTCTTATTAGTCCCTGTCCAAGGCCACATCTATAGCAATGAGTTAGTCATTGACTAGCTAGCAACAATGAGTCAAACATTGACTAGCTAGTAATGAGTCACACATTGACTAGATATTAGCTATCAATTCTAAATTTGACTTTAAATTTTCCTTCATATTATCTCTATGTTTGACTTTAAATGATCCCACGTTTGACGTTAAATTTTCACTCATATCCAATGTTCAACATAGACATATGTAAATATTTCTTTTAATTGCTATTAAATTAAATAAATTTGTATTTATCTTGCATGTGGTTAGACTTAAACTTCAACTTTGAAGTCTTATTGTTGCCATTGGACTTCAACTTTGAAGTCTTATTGTTGGGATGGCAACTATGCATTATATAATTTTGCATCTATTCATTAAATTCATGTCAACTAATTAAATACATGTGTGATTTTCCATGCTTCCATGTATTATCTTTGACTCTAATGGTTAGAATCCCAACCCAATAGGGAGAAAAGGTAAGGCTAAAGGCTCCTAACATATGTGTATGTGGCTATTTTTGGCATTATTCTCTACGACCTTTCTCCACCACCAACATAGACAATAATTCTAGAGGTGTTAGTTCATCACCAACAATCTTCACCACTCCCATTCTACAACCAACATTCTTCATTGATGTCATTTTACATTCTTTACCGCTCTCATTCTACATTCTATGTTTTCCCTTACATCACTAGTTGGCTTGCAGTTTAGCTCGACGTCCCAAATTACAAATTACATACATCTACAATTCATCAGTAAGATATCTTATTTTCATTCATATTTGTTGTTTGCAAGTACTACAATTCATCAGTAATATATCTCATTTTCATTCATACTTATTGTTTGCAAGTACAAAATTGTCAAATCATTGGTAGTAATGGAAAATACAAAATTGTCAAATTATTGGTAGTAATGGCAAATACAAAATTGTCAAATTATTGGTAGTAATGTATCAGTAATTCAAAATTGTCAAATTATTGGTAGTATTGTATCAGTTATTTAGTACAAATTGTATAGCTTGTGAAGACATGTTGTCTCTAATATCAGAGAGTTTGGGTCTGATCACCAAATACATAAATGATTTGCTTGGGGCTCACTACTAATCGTAGAGCTTGTGAAGACATGTTGGCTCTAATATCAGAGAGCTTGGGTCTGAGCACCAAACACATAAATTATTTGTTTGGGGATCAATATGAAGTCATGACATGTAATTTATATCCTACCTACCCCTATTCAGGTTTGGCCTTTGGTAGGGCACTCGAACTATGGGGCATCACCCTTTGAAGAAAGGATGATGTGGGTGGTCTGCAAGTCTTGCACAAAGATAGGTGTTTTTATGTCACACCTCTATCCAATACCAATCTACTACTCTCTCTCAATTGTTTTGAGAGACCTGTATGTGGGATGTGTTTAAGTATTTTCTAGATGCTTGGGATATTATCAAAAAAGGTTTTCAACTAATTGTCCAGCTATGTAACACCCTGTTTCCCCTAGTCTGTAAAAAAAATAACTATATTGGCCAAGAACTATGGCAAACTCAAAAATGTGAATGTGTGATGTGAATAGACCTTGTGGAAAAGGTCGATGAATGTAAATAATAATATAAATATATATTGCAGGACTGTTGAGAGGAGATATGCTGAAAAAGAGACCATGATGGTTGAAGAAAGGCGGTGGAAGGCACCTGGGATGGTGGTGTTAACTTCCACCGAGACCAATACCGTATTTGGACTTCACTGGCCTGGAGAACCAAGAGCGGCTCGTTGGCCCGAATTAAATGACTCGTCAGGATTGGTAGGTAAAGGGCTCCTCATGAGTAATGAGGGATGGGGGGTGAACCGCCCATCCGTAGAGTCCTCAGACCTGACCACTGCGAGGAAAATCGCGCCACACGCAACCTCGCCAAACAGAGAAAAGGCAAGAAGTGTGGGCGATCATGGGGCAGACGCGAGGGAAGGAAGAGAACTCTGGAAAATACAGAGTGAGTGATAGCGGAGAAGAAGGAGAGTAACCTTCATTCTCGGTCACTGACAAACTAAGATGCAGTCTCGCAGCATCGTGGTCTCAACTCAGGGGTGGCTAGTGGTAAATCCGTTGGGAGTCACTGAGCCTACGGTTGGGTGGAAACGAGCACCCCTCTCAGTAGTTGCAATCACATATGGTGTTATTTCTGATAAGTGTTTTACATCTTGCATCTTGGAATTTATATGCTGACATGTATGCTCACAGTCTGTGCAGTTTTATGAATGGTTTGAGTATAAGACTGTCTGTGTAGTGTTTTGATTTAGAAATGGTGGTTGCACAATTATAATGGAAAGACTACGTATGGCTTATGTTTTATAATTCGCTATTTATACACATATTGAATTAATTCAGACTTCAAGTCTGTTCTCGGGAAATCTATACCCTTATCCATCTCAGGTAATATCCTAGATAGATCTCCCCATAGAGAGACACCCTTCTTAGAAATCTCACCAAGAACCTGGAAAAGGATTTGAAGGCGCAAGTTTTAGTAACCCTGTACGAGGAAGAACGATCCTCTTGATATCTTGAAATAGCAGCGAAGGAATACCGTGTTCGCTTCGCAAGAGTCGTCAAGGAGGCATTGGACGGTCAAAATTCTCCGTGGAGAATTCGCGAAGTCCCGAGAGCCGTCAGATCTTGCAGAGGAGTAGGGGAGTTACGGTAAGCCTATTTTTCAAGTTTTAAGTTCAAGAGAAATCAGACCATAGGATCTGGGTCGACAAGGACCGTTGGATCACTCGCGAAATATCATTTCGTGGATTCATGAGGTGAAGGGTTAAAACCCTTGCCTCAAGATTCATGAGGTCATGAAAGGTGAAGTCCCAAAGGGGCAAAAGGATTTGTGTGAGCCAGTTATTGGCGAAGTTCATCGGAACTCGGTATTTTGGGATTTCATGGGTTGAAGAACCGAAATCTTAGCCTTGAGATTCGCGAAGTCTGAAACTCCAAAAAGGTGGGAAGTTCCATTGTGGGACCCGCGTTGACGACGTGTCGGAATTTTGGCATTTTGGTATATCGGCGGATAGGAGGTCGAGACTTTTTTCTCGAAAGTCCCGAAGTCACGAGTTGCGATAAGGAGTAGTGAGGAGTTAGGGATCTCGGCACTTCAGGTGTCGGGATACAAAGGAGGTAGCGCTTTGGGAAGCAAAGTCACGAAGTGCCGATGCCGGGGACGAGGGACATGTGGTAGAACCATAGGGTGGGCTCGTGCGATAGATAGGCGGACATGTGTCACCTAGTGAAAGGAGTCAACACCCATTGACCTCTCACGTCTCGGGGATTCGTGAGATAAGGGAACGAGAATTCAACCCTTCGACTTGTGAAGTCGCGAATAGCGAGAACGCGAGAGGGAAAGCTAACATCGCTTCTCGGGGTTTCGTGAAGGGAAGGTGCCAAGGTTGGGAGCCTAGACTTTGCGAGTGGCGAAGTCGCGAGAAGATCAGGACCATCCATCTGAGGAGGACAGGTGGCATAAATCGAGGGATTCTCGCGAACTCGGAGGTTCGTAAGATGAGAGCCCAGGAGTTGGGTGCTCCAAGTCGCGAGTGGCGAAATCGCGAGGAGCAAGGATAGTTGTTGGATCCAGGTCAAGGGAGGATCGTTGGATAAGGAGCTTCATCGCACGCATCGCACCTTTGGAGGTTCAGAGGTTGAGAGAACCTCTTCTCGAAATCAGAAGTCGCGAAGTGCCGACAGTCGAGGCACGAGTGTGGACACGTGGTATAACCATAAGGTGGGGCCCGTGTGGTTGATAGGCAGACACGCATCGCCTGGGAAAAAGGAGTCAACACTCCGTTAACTTCTCGCATCTCAGGGATTCACGAGATACGAGCATGGGAGCTCGACGCTACAACTCGCGAAGTGGCGAGTTGCGAGAAGTGCGAAAGGAAGGTCAACCTTCGCTGACTTTCAAGTCTCGAAGGATCGCACAAGGAAGGAACGAGAGTTCAACCTTTGAACTCATGAAGTGGCGAGTAGCGAGAGGAGCTAGTGTTTAGCCTAGTCAGTGGTCATGCGCGGAGGGCGCTGACAGAAGGGAGCTATACCCATTTCGTGATCTCGGGTATCACAAGATTGGAAAGGAGGAGTCGAGAGCTTCGACTCATGAAATCGCAAGATGGCAAGTTGCGACAAGCGCCTTTGGGAGTAGGCCTTGGTCATAGCACTATGGTCGCTTGGGAGTCGTGGAACTCGCGCCTAGTGTTTCTCGCACAGGGGAACTTTCAAAGGACATGTGGATCGATTGAATTGAGATTTCAGCTGGAAATCGAAAGAGGTCGCTTCGGCTCATAAAAGGAACTGAACGATCCTTAAAACCAAGAGGTCGCGCAGAGACTCTGTCGAGGCAGAGGTGGCATCTGCAGCCTGTGCTAAGCTCCGTAAGTTTTCAGGGGTTATGTCCCTCGAGAAAAGGCAAAAATTTACTATGCCTTTAAGGGGGTGTGTGACAAGCTATAAAAGGAAACCATTTAGTAGAATTGGTAGGAGGTTGATTTCTCCATGCACATACACTATTCACCGTGATAAATTAGGAAAAGAACCCGGAATTGCGCCCAATATTTAAACAAAATTGAAGGCATCAAAATGCATTTCAAATCTCAAGTATAGGACATTTGAAAACTTTTTTATACCCTCATTTTCAAAAACTAGATGATCCAAGTCATTCCATGCCAGTGACACAATTTGTACACCAAAGATTAAATATATTAGCCATCTGAATCTATATTTTAGAAAACTATAAGGAAATCCCTCCATGTATAGAAACTAAAAAGTAGAGAAACTAGTCTCTTTAAACCAAAAAAATCCGTAACTAAGAAAATGAGGCAATACTACACACGGGAGTTTAGTCCTCCATGTAGATCAATCAATATACATTGGAAGAAGACAAAATTGTAATATTACAAAGGACCATAAAAGTTGGCATGGGACCATGACAGAGAGTTGGAGACATGGTGTATTGATAGAAATTGAGCATGCAAGAGAGTTTAGACATGGCATATGTTGGAAATAGTAATTACAAGTCGGTGAGCTTTATGTCTCCTCCAATTTGTTAGTCTGTCTGTCTGTCTGTCGGTCGGACTATAAATACAAAGTCACACATTTACGCAAGCTTATTCTTAGTCAGTCGGCAAATAGTGTTGGACACACCTACCAAACTTAGAGGGGGGGTGAATGAGTGTGGGGCTCTTTTTCCCAAAACTTCCCTCTTGCACAAAAACTCATCAATTAGCATTCAACATTTATTCATTACCCATTGTTGTCATTTATAACCAATTATATGTAAGAACATATCAGCAACATATGTCAGCAATATATCATCAACAAGTCATCACCACAATGAACACAAAGAACACAAGATGTATGTACAATTTTATTTTTATTATGGACTACAATCCTTGGGGTTTATCAGCAACAACTGAATAGAGTAAAACTCTACAAGAGAACCAGCTCTATATTCAAGAATCATCTTGCATTATCAGCACCAACTGATATGAGGCAACAATCCTCAACAGATATCAATCTGTACCATAAACAAGAGCATCAACCATGCACCAACCTGTGCCAAACAACCTGTAATCAACCTGTACCATAAACAAGTGCATCCAACCATGTACCAAG
>ML776697.1:518236-549296 GCA_009831015.1 Picea engelmannii
AATGACAACATGATCCAACAAATAGGGGAGTTATTAAACGGAGTCGATCTTTATCTTTCTTGAGTTCTGATAAGTAGATAGAAATCAGTCAAATTTATTGTTGTATTAATTTTTGAGTCGGTTTTTACTTCTACGGGAAGTCTCAATGGTAGTATTTATATGTCTGAGTCTGTATTCAGTTGATAGACACAAGAAATGAGATGCAGAGAGAGTGATAGACGCAAAACAAAGATGCAGCAGCAGTTGAAGGTAGTCGAATAAGTCTGAGAGCTCAAGCTCTGTGTGTATGTGGTTGTAAGTTGCAAAAGACAAGAAGTCATTAGAGTGGAAGCTCGACTCAATATTGTATTTTGTATTAGTGCACAGTGCCAAGATTTATTCTAGTATCAAGTATTTTGAGTGTTGTCATTTTCATGAGTATTTTTGAGTTTATATGCTAAGTATAACACTTTGTTGTTTCTATGTCAATAAATCATTTTATTGAGTGTTTTATCACAGCGTGTAGTAAATCATGTAGTCTTTGCACTACGCAGTAAGTTTTGAGAACTTTGTTACAAAGTTTACTGGGACGCAGTATTTGCAACTGCATTGCACACAGTTTCCTTGTACGATGCATATCCGAGATCTAGTATTAGAGCAGGTTGATCAGAGCAGGTTCTATCAGAACAAGTTTAAGAGCAACAACTATGTTTAAAGGTGAAAATATGGTTTCTACTTCAAATCTGCAACCTCCCACTTTTACAGGAAAGAATTATGAGTTGTGGTTCTTGACCATGAAGGCATTGTTATGAAGTCAATATGTATGGGAGATAGTCGAGAATGGATATGTGGAACTAGTAGATCAAATAGAATAAATGCACTCACACAAGCTAAGAAGGATCTCTTGAAAGATCAAAGGAAGAAAGATGGAAAGGTGATGTTTTACATACATCAAGCCATGCATGAGAGCATACTCCCAAGATTTGCATCAGCAAAGCAAGCCAAGTAGGAAAGGGGATATATTACAAACCTCTTATCAAGGTATGGACAAAGTCAAGACTTCAAAATTACACATTCTTAGAAGATATTTTGAAACTATGTCAATGAAATATTCAGATTCAGTAGATTCATTTTATACCCATGTTATTGGCCTGATAAATCAAATTAATTCTCATGGTGAAACCATAGAAGATAGAAAACTTGTTGAGAAGGTAATTAGGAGTCTTCCTCCTAAAATTGATACCCTTGTTGTGACTCTGGAAGAAAGAAAAGACTTGAGTCATTTTAGTCTAGATGAACTAAAAGCTTCCCTCATTAATCATGAACACATATTGAATAGGTCAAATATGTCATTAGAGAATGCATTTTCCACACAGTCATCTATAAGTCGTGGAAGAAGAAGGGGGAGACATAACTCGAGAGGCGGAGGAAGAATTTATGCTAGAAGTGGACGCAGTAGTAGTCTAGGAAATACTGGTGGAAGATGACAAAGTCAAAATAACAATCATCCAAGTGGTCAGAGAACTGAAAAATCAAAGATTCAGTGCCATTACTATAAAAAGTATGGACATTATGCATATGAATGTAGGAAGAGACAATATAATCAGATCAATCAAGGACAAGATTAGTCAAACATCACAAATAAACAAACCAATCCTATCTTTATGGCTCGCGCTAAGGCAATGCCTATAGTTTCCCCAATTGAATGCAGTGTTGCTCAAGCAAGTCCTTGTGACATATGGTATTTAGATTCAGGCTACAGTAACCACATGAAAAGAAACATAGAATTGTTTTCTAGTTTGGATAATTCATTGCAAACCAATTTTACACTTGGAACAGATATCCAAGTCAGTGTCTTAGGCAAAGGAAGTATAAACATTTTAACTAAATAAGGAGAACAAAAAGTTATGCCTGATGTATATTATGTTTATGGTCTGAAGCATAATCTGATGAGCACAGGACAATTGTTATAGAAAGGATACAGAATCTACATGGAGTATAATCACTATGTGATTATGGACAGATATCCAAGCAGTCAGCTTATTGCAAGAATTCAAATGACAAGCAACATAATGTTCCCATTGACATTGAAGCCAACCATAAAGAGAAAAACAACACAAGCTATTGGTAAAGCACAAGATGCACAGTCAGACATTGCATTTACAGCAGATAGTGTGTGCAGTATCAAGAAAGGATAAAATGACGGAAAGATGTAGGTAACATTCCAATTTGAAGTACAAGATGATTCCTGGCTATGGAATTTAAAATTTGGACACTTAAACTTTGGAGGTCTGAAGCTGCTACGGACAAAGGATATGGTGAAAGATTTTCCATTGATTGAAAAACCAAAAAGGATATGTGAAGGCTGCATATTTGGAAAACAACATAGAGAATCATTTCTAGTTGGCAAGTCTTACAGAAAAAATGTCAACTAGAAATTGTACATTCAGACATTTGTGGACCAATGCAAACACCATCCATAGGAGGTCGTACTTTTTTTCTGACATTTATTGATGATTTCTCAAGAAAGATGTGGATTTATTTTCTAAATCATAAATCTGACGCATTTAGTTGTTTTCAACAATTCAAATTACTTGTGGAGAAGCAGAGTGGTTATTACATCAAGTTTCTAAGAACTGATAGAGGAGGATAATATATCTCAAGAGAATTTCAGAACTTTTGTAAATTCCATGGCATCTACAACCAATTCACCGCACAGTATACACCAAAGAAAAATGGTGTCATAGAGAGAAAGAAAAGAACCATCATGGAAATGGCACACAGTATGTTGGAAGCCAAACATTTGTCAAATGAGTATTGGGATGAGGCAGTAGAAACTATAGTATACATCATGAACAGTTGTCTGACAAAGAGTGTGAAGAATGGAGTTCTGCAAGAATCCTGGACAGGTATGAAGCATAATGTGGTGCACTTAAAAGTTTTTGGTTGTGTCGCATACGCACATGTTCCAAATGAGCTGAGAAAGAAGCTATACAACAAAGGACATAAATGTATATTTGTTGGCTACTCTGAAGATACAAAAGCATACAAGTTGTATGACCATGTCACAAGAAGAGTCATAATCAACCATGATGTTCAATTCATGGAGAATGAAGCATGGGATGGAAGCATAGCAAAGATGGTCAGAATTATTAATGTTATAGAGCATGAAGACATGGAAGAAGAGGTGATTCAAACACCTTGTACAAGTTAGTGCACAATCCCTTCTACACATGGCACTGCAACACAAATTACAGCGTAGAATACTCCAGTAAAATCACCATGTGCACAGTCTACACCTAGAGTGCAGCAAACTCCAGCAAGCAGTCTAAGTAGTTCTACATCCCCAGATCCAACTTTAACAAGTCTTTTACCAAGGAAGAAAAGAAGTCTGCGCGACATCTATAATGAGGACACAACAAATTCATTTTCATTTTTTTCTCTGTTTTCACAAATAGATGATCCATTAACCTTTGAAGAAGTTTTCAAAGATGATGTATGGGCTCAAGACATGGATGAAGAAATCATATGTATAGATAACAATCAGACATGGAAGTTGGTAGATGTACATGAAGACAAGGATGTGATAAGTGTGAAGTAGATTTACAAAACCAAGAAAGATGCAGATGGAAATGTGCAAAAGCACAAGGCAAGGCTAGTTGCAAGAGGTTTTACACAGCAACCTAGAATTGATTTTAATGAAACATTTGCACCAGTTGCGTGAATGGACACAGTCAGAATTGTGTTGGCCATTGTCGCGCAGAACAAGTGGCCAATTTACAAAATGGATGCAAAGTCAACATTTTTTAATGGACATTTAGAAGAAGTGTATGTGGAACAGCCATATGGATATGAGATTACAGGACAAGAGAACAAAGTGTGCAGATTGAAGAAGGCATCGTATGGGTTAAAACAAGCTCCCAGAGCTTGGTACAGTTGCATAAATTCCTATCTTACACAAAATGGATTTCAGAGAAGTGAAAGTGAGACAACATTGTATATCAAAGAAAATCAGCAAGGTAACATGTTAATTGTTTGCTTATATGTAGATGATTTAATTTTTACAGGTGATTTTGGCATAGAAGTATTTAAGTCAGTGATGAAGGATGAATTTCAAATGATTGATTTTGGACTTATGAGATATTTTATGGGTATTGAGGTTCACTTGTCCAAAGCTAGTATAGTTATCTCACAATCTAAGTATGCACATGAAATATTGAAAATATTCAATATGATAAATTCCAAGGCATCCCCAACACCTGTCATAATAGGATTGAAGTTAAGCAAGGAAGATAAAGGGTCCAAGGTGGATCCCACACAGTTTAAAACACCGGTAGGAAGTCTTATGTATATAACAAAAAAAAGACCTGATATTATGTACGGAGTGAACCTAATTTCAAGGATCATGAAAACTCCAAAACAATCACATTGTAAAGCAGGGAAAAGAATTATGAGATACGTAAATGGAACAAAATATTTTGGCATTAGATATTCTACTTTAGAAGATTTCAAACTGATTGGATACATTGATAGTGATTGTGGAGGCAACATAGATGACAAAAAAAATACCTCTGGGTACACATTTCATTTTTGGACAGGTATAGTATCATGGGCATCAAGGAAGCATCCCATTGTGACTCTTTCTTCAGCAGAAGCAGAGTACGTCGCAGCTACAAGTGCATCTTGTCAAGCAGTTTGGATGAGAAGAATGTTAAAGGATTTGTTGCAGGAACAACAGGAACCAACAACAATATTTTGTGACAACAATTCAGCCATCATGTTATCAAAGAATCATGTGTTTCACAAGAAAACCAAGCATATTGATACAAGGTATCATTTTATCAAAGAATTAGTGAATAACAAAGAGATATGTTTAGAATTTTGCAGGTCAAAAGAACAAGTCACAGATATTTTCACAAAATCCTTAGCAAGAGATGCATTTCAGCATCTTCACAGTAGTCTGGGAGTCTGTGAAGTAACAGATGAGTGACAGTAAAATGTCAATTCAAACTTTTGATGTATTTTTTGTAATCCCACCTACTTATAATTAAGGGGGAGTGTTGGAAATAGTAATTACAAGTTGGTGAGCTTTATGTCTCCATCGATTTGTCAGTCGGTTTGTATGTCTCTCAATCAAATTGAAAATACAAATTCGCATGTTTATGCAAGCTTAGTCTTAGTCAGTCGGAAAGCAGTGAGTTATTAAATGGAGCCGATCTTTATCTTTCTAGAGTTATGATAAGTAGATAGAAGTCAGTCGAATTTATTGTTGATTAATTGTTGAGTCAGTTATTACTTCTACAGGAAGTCTTAGTTGTAGTCTTTATATGTTCGAGTCTGTAGTCAATCGATAGACACAAGCAATGAGATGTTGAGAGAGTGATAGATGCATAACAGAGAAGCAACAACAGTTGAAGTTAGTCGAAGAAGTATGAAAGCTAAAGCTTTGTGTGTATGTTGTTGTAAGTTGCAAAAGACAAGAAGTCATTAGGGGACTCAGTATTGTATTATGTATTAGCATGTAGTGCCAAGATTTATTCTAATATCAAGTATTTTGAGTGTTTCCATTTTCATGAGTATTTATGAGTTTATATGCTAAGTATAGCATTGTGTTGTTTTTGTGTCAAGAAATCATTTCATTGATTGTTTTATCACAGCATGCAGTAAATCGTGTAGTCTATGCACTATGCAGTAAGTTTTAAGAACTTTGTTACAAATTTTTTTGGCACGCAGTATTTGCAACTGCATTGCGCACAGTTTCTTTGTGCACTACAAATCCGAGAGCATATTCATTAGAGACATGCAATTTGTAGTTGCATGTGTACAATAGTTGTCTAGATATTTATTCCCCATATGTCGGAGATGTTAAGTCTTTGAACTGAACTAAAAACTTAACTATATCTATAATTAGTAATTATTGTCTGAACGATCAATGCCTGATTAGTATCTGCAAAGTCACAATGGGCATCAAGGAAGCATCTCATTGTGACTCTTTCTTTAGCAGAAGCAGAGTACGTCGTAGCTACAAGCACAGCTTGTCAAGCAATTTGGATGAGAAGAATGTTAAAGTATTTGTTGCAAGAACAACAGGAACCAACAACAATATTTTGTGACAACAATTCAGCCATCATGTTATCAAAGAATCATGTGTTTCACAAGAAAACCAAGCATATTGATATAAGGTATCATTTTATCATAGAATTAGCAAATAACAAAGAGATATGTTTAGAATTTTTCAGTTCAAAGAACAAGTCGCAAATATTTTCACAAAATCCTTAGCAAGAGATGCATTTCAACATCTGTGTAGTAGTCTGGGAGTCTGCCCAGTAACAGATGAGTGACAGTAAAATGTCAATTCAAACTTTTGATGTGTTTTTTGTAATCCAACCTACTTATAATTAAGGGCGAGTGTTGGAAATAGTAATTACAAGTCAGTGAGCTTTATGTCTTCGTCGATTTGTCAGTTAGTCAATCAGTCTATAAATCAACTTGCAAATACAAAGTCGCACATTTATACAAGCTTAGTCTTAGTCAGTCGGAAAGTAGGGGAGTTATTAAATGGAGCTGATCTTTATCTTTCTCGAGTTCTGATAAGTAGATAGAAGTCAATCGAATTTATTGTTGTATTAATTTTTGAATTTATTGTTGGAAGTATCAGTCGTAGTCTTTATATGTATGAGTCTGTATTCATTCGATAGACAAAAGCAATGAGATGCAGAGAGAGCGATAGACGCAAAACAGAGAAGCAGCAGTAGTTGAAGGTAGTCGAAGAATTCTGAGATCTCAAGCTCTATGTGTATGTTGTTGTATTAGCACGCAGGGCCAAGATTTATTCTAATATCAAGTATTTTGAGTGTTGTCATTTTCATGAGTATTTATGAGTTTATATGCTAAGTATAACATTGTGTTGTTTATGTGTCAAGAAATCATTTCATTGAGTGTTTTATCACAGTGTGCAGTAAATCGTGCAGTCTATGTACTGCGCGGTAAGTTTTGAGAACTCTGTAACGAAGTTTTGTGGCACGTAGTATTTGCAACTGCGTTGCGCACAGTTTCTTTGTGCACTGCAAATCCGAGAGCATATTCATTAGAGACACGCAAGTTGTAGTTGCATGTGTGTGATAGTTGTATGGATATTTATTCCCCCTATACCACAGATTTTAAGTCTTTGAACTGAACTGAAAAACTTAACTATATCTCTAATTAGTAATTGTTGTCTGAACGATCAATGCCTGATTATCATCTGCAAAGTCACAATGATCGTAATAGCCATAAGGAGGTATAATACCATAAATTTTTTGTTATATAATTTTGAAGAATTCAGTATTAAATAATTACAATACTTAACCAATTTTCGAGAAAATGTAAGTACATTGGTGGAAAATTCGAGTTTTTCTTTAGTTAATTCATGTAATTGGCCATGTCTCTTGTATAATGACACACTTAATGTTCAAATGATCGAACCTTCCTGTTTTTAATCGTTGGATGTTGTTCCAACCTACTACGAGAATCTTATGCATCGTATTTATCCAGTCCCAAATCCTCTATCTTGAACATGATTCTTATCATTGGTGTTATTTTTTAGGTAGTATGAAGTCTGTATATTTTGGGCCTGAAATTTAACTTGCACATTTGTATTAAATGTTAATTTTCTTCAAATTATGGAGAAAAAAATTAAATGAATTAAATGTACCGAACATAGGCATGTGCTATATTTTCCTTCGACCCAAAAAACTTGTGTGAGATCCCATGTGTCATTTACCAGTTTCGAGTTTCCACAGATCAATGATGTGGCAATATCTTGGCCTTGGATGATTTGACTGTTAGAAGAACATGGCTTATGTATATCTTTATTTTCAATATGTCTTATTCTAAACGTCTTACAAAATGATTATTTTCCTGAAATTCGGGGAGAAATTGTTAGATCTGCATATTTTTGTGATTATTTATGTATAATTCGAGTAATTGTTAGATCCGCAGATTCCAGTGATTATTTATGGATAATCAAAGTTCCCCCTAGATTTTTAGCATGCTAAATCCATTTATGCTTTTAGAAATGGATATTAAACAACAAAAAATAGTGATTTCGTGAAAATTTATACCGTCAAATTTCGACAAAAAAACCATTTTGTAGAACAGTTAGACAAAGCCTTTTCAATATAGGCTTCATGATACATATGAAGATACTTCAAGATAGTGAGGTAAGATCCAAATCTCTCCTAAATAATTTAAGCTTTTTTCAAACATATATGGCAATTCACAACATGATAATTGGTTTTAAAAATATAAAAAAAGTCTTTGTATTGACAATGAAAACAGAAGTGGTAATCTATAAATTATTAAAGGTAATTATCCGCGATGTGGTCATTTATGGAATTGGGTTGAAATTTAAGTTTCAATGGTTGAGATACAATCCTTGGATACCCATGAAGTATGGGACAAATCAAAGGATCACAACATAGTCTTTAGTCTGGATTAAAAAAAAAAAAAGCCTCTCTCATAAGAAAAGAAAAATAGTTGTCCCTACATATTACACTACCAAGATTCTTAGATATGTTTATCTACTAAAGTTGGACTAGACCACAAACTATTAAACATATCAATTCTGAGATCCATTTATCTACTAAAGTTGCACTAGACCACAAACTAGTAAACATATCGATTTGGACTCGCTCCAAGAGAGTGGATGTCTTTATTTGGGGTCCTGGAGTCAAGATAGGTAGAATGGGGGCGTCTACCCTCTTCAAAAAATAGTTTGTGAGAGTCGTCTTTGCTATCTTGATTGAGAGAATCATTAGGTCTTCGAGAGATTGATAAGGGTCCTACTTGGATGACCTTTTTGCATCGATTATCATGATTTGGTGGGTTAAAGTGGTAATCCCACCCTGAATGGTCCTCTATCTTTGTAGAGTGGCACCAACAAGTCAAGATTGATTCTAATCATTATTTGTGGGCATCTATTATAAGATTGAGTGCATGCATGATATTTCTTCAGTTAGCATCAGCTATGGAGAAAAACCTAGCCATGTCCAGGAGAGGTGTTTATCTTCCATTATCTCTTCCACTAGCATGTATTTCTTAACTTCACTATGAAGGATTAGTAATTTTTAGTTGTTCCAAATGAAAAGGGATAAGGAGATGTAAATGATGTTTTGTAATGGAACATTATGTATGTGATGGACTCCACGATAGTAATGGAATTATGCCTCCCTACAATTTCTCTATATTCCATAGGTCCTATAGAGAACACACGTCAAATTCTATTAATCCATTAACCATAGCCCTCATTCATTACCATTACATTAGTTATAGTTATGTCAGCGTATTATTGTTTCTTTCTAGACCTCTTTGTCTCCTATATATACATCAAGTAGACTAATTACAAGGATCATATTATCTTGGAAATTTAATATATTGTAGCAGAAGGTTTCCCTCTTGAAGAGGCTTCTTCTTCATTTACTATTTCACTTCATTTAGGAGGGGCATTATTGAATTGGGTAGTTTTATGCTTATTTAGATTTTTGGTACGTAACATTTGGTATTAGAGCAACCAATCCTTGGTTTGGCTCCTTTAAATGATACATCTTACCATTTTTGCTCTAATTTTTTGGGGAACATTAGAAGTATGTCAAAATTTTGGGGTTGAAAGAGAAAAGAGCATACATTGGGTAAAACATTCAAAATCCAGTTTCTTATATTTCCAGTGTTACAAGTGGTGCAAGTTAGGGTTTTTTTCTAGTCCTCAAACTAGTCTTAAATAAGCGATTTCAATAAAATGGTCATATATATATCTTGCAAGGTCCAAATCAAGTACCACTTGTGGGAGTGGATAGAATATAGAATAGGGTGTTACAGATACAAAATTCATACATATTGCAGAAATATTGGTGAAGGGGTAGTCTATACAAGTTCTCTCACCTAAAAGGCACAAAAAATAGCAAGGTCTAGTAGCTTGAACATAACTTTCCCTTGAAGAATTGAAATTTAATGAAACCTAAGGGAGTTTGAAGTAGACATATCAAGATATTATTTCATAAAATTTTAGGCTCATAGATACAAATAACTTAGATTTACATCAGGTTCACAATCGACTAATAGAGAAAACCTTAAATCATGGCTTTAGAAGGGTTCTAGGGTGATCCCAATTTTAGAATTTTATCTCTATTTTTTAAAGTAGATTTTTAGGATAGAGAAATGTAATATCATCTATAAACCTAGATATATATCATTTAGTGGGTAAAACTATGGCTAGGAGGCATTCACATAGAGAATGCAAGCAAGGTCATCATCAGACACCCTTATACATCTATGTTACTACCCAATGAGTAGTACTATATTAGAAAAAAATTGTTAATGGGAAAATTGGTCTTCCACATACTATAGGGTATATTAGAAGCATCATAGGCATACGTGTGACCATACTTAGATCACCTTTCATCTATTTGTATTTACAGTACACCAAGCATTGGTTGGCATCATGAAAGACCTCCTAAGTACTACTATTGCAAACCCAATAGTATATCAAACAACTATAGATCCCAATAATCCCTTTCCCACAAGACCCTATAAAATATGATCCCATCATGTCTAGGCGTAAGACAAATGTGACTCTTGTAAATAATTTTGAAGGATCATCATTTACACAAGAAGATAATCAACATTTGTAGTTTAATATGTCCAAGTTGGAAGAGAAAATATCAAGCATTGAAACTACAATGGAAAAGAAGGTTGACATCCTAAATATAGTAAGTAAAATAGAATTTCAAAATTTTTAAGATGATATCAAGTCAAACATGACAAAAAAAGATGACCTCAAAGAGATGGAAAGCAAAGATTATCTCAAATAGATGGAAAGCAAGGAATATAAAATACATCATGAAGGAGCTACCAAGCCTCATTGTCCTAAATTCCCATCCTCAAGAGATGATAAGGAGAACAATATGACCAAGTCCTAACCACATCTGGTGAAAATTTTAAGACATCTAGAGAGAAAGAGGATTGATTCCTAAACAAATAACCATTCATCACTCCAATAAATATGCCATGATGGTTTCAATTTGGTACCAAGGAACTACTTCATCCTCCATATTGATATGAGGAAGTTTGATGATGATGATCCCTTAACATGGATATTCCAAATGGAGAAATTATTTGTTAGTCGAAATTGATATGAGGATATTTTATGGTGATGATACCATAACATGGGATATTCCAAATGGATAAATTCTTTGTTCTATACCAAGTGCCAAATCTATGACATGTAACTATTGCATCCTCATATTTAGAAATTGATCACTATTTGTGGTATCAATGGCTTTTTTACTACGAAAAAGGACTCTATTGGCTCTTGGTCTAGTTTTATGGATGAGTTGATATCACATTATGGATATAGTATGAGAAACACCTTTATCCAATCAACATATATCAAGCAAAGAGGTCCAATTACATAGCACATTTAACGAATTCAAAAGTTGAGTGTTAAAGTGAAGGACCTTCCAAAGAATCTTGTGTTGGATCTCTTTATGGGTAGTTTAAAGGAGAGAATTCATCATGATGTGCATCTCTTTGAGCCTATATCCTTGATTAAGGCTCTCAATGTGGAGGAGTTGAAAGTAAAAATATTTCTACCAAAAGGGCTGCCATTAACACGTAGAGAGAGCACAATGTTCCCAATCCTAACCTCACTCAACCTACAAGCTTAGCACTTCAACAATTGGATGAAAGAAGAGCAAAGGGGCATTTTTCAATTGATATAGAAAGTACAATAAGGGGAAAAAGTGTGGTGAGAAGGAATTATTCCACATAGATTGTGAAGAGGAAGAAGAACAAGGCGAACCTTCTCAAGACCTATAATCGGAAGAGACTACTCCAACCATATATTTTCATGTTTTCATATTTATTATCACTCCTCAAAGTCTCAATATGGAAGGCTATATCGAGAAAAATAATTAGTGTTGATTGATTATGGTAGTACCCATAACGTCATTAGCCACAAATTGGTCAAACTTCTCAATTGCTTTATATATCCAACACCAAAGATTCAAGTAATGATTGCAAATGGAGTTAAAATAAATAAATTATTAATGGAAGTGTGATGGTATTAAGCTCAGGATGGGGGATTATTTCTTGGACAATATAATGATCACAATCCAAATAGGTCATGTTGATGTGGTATTAGAGGTCCTATGGTTAAAACCCTTGGGAATAGTGGCTATGAATTTTAAGAAAAATTTGGTGAGATTTTCCTTTGAAGGAAAGGAAAATGAACTCAAAAGAATCATATAAAGTGAAATCTCCAACAACACAAAAAAAAATATTAAAATGGATATAAATGAGTAATTTCACAATGATTCTCACTAGATATTCAAAAAATTGACCCATCTATACCCTTGGATCTCCAAAGAATTATCGACAATCATTTCAAGGTATTTGTTGAGATGCCCAAAGGTCTTCATCTTGCTCAAGTGCATGATCACACTATTAAACTCATCCTAAGGATTAGTCCTCCTAATATTCGACCTTACAGATATCCCTATTCCTAGAAGAGTAAGATTGAGTATATGGTTCAATAAATGCTCAAGGTTACCATCATTTTTCCTAGTTAAATTGTTTTCTCTCTGACAGTGGTGATGTTTTGAAAAATAATTATTCATGGAATATATTTCCAAATTATAGAGATCTCAACAAGATCACCATTAAAGATAATTTTTCTACTCCTAGCATTTGACAAATTATTAAATGAATTACATGGAGAAATTTTATTTATTGAGTTGGATCTTCATTTAGAATATCATCATATTAGAATTAGGGAAGAATACATCCCAAAAACATCATTTAAAAAACATGAAGATCATTATGAGTTTACGGTGATGACTTTCAGGCTTACTAATGCACCTTCTACATTTCAAAACTTGATGAATTTATTTACAAGCCATTCCTTGGAAAACTTGTGTTGGTTTATTTTTTATGATAAACTAATTTACAACAAATCTCAGGAAGATGTGTACAACATGTTGATATGGTCTTCAAACTATTGGAGGAGTAACAACTATATACAAAACCTTCCAAGTGTGCCTTTGAGCTTCAGGAAATGGAATATTTGGGGCATATTTTATCTCATGAGAGAATCAAAGTGGACCCTAAAAAAATTAAGCTATGATGGAATGACCAATTCCCAAAACCTTGAAGAAAATTAGGGGATTCTTAGGATTGGCATGCTATTCACACAAGTTTTTTCAGAACTATGTTCAAATAGTAGCATCTTTAACATCATTATTTAAAAAGGATGCAACATCTTCGAATCGAGAATCAACCCAAGATTTTGAGAAACTTGAGGAGGCTATACATAGAAATCTAATCTTGGCCACACCTGACTTCAAAAATGTTAATTTTTTACTATTGTTATTAGGTTATTTACAAATTACATGAGCATTCAATGCATTTCCAAAAAAACATCATAAAGAGGATCACTGGAAGAAACACAATCACAAGGTATGCAGCATTTTATCCTGGGAGACCCTTGTAGATTTTAACCTTGTACAATATTTATTGCAAATAGATTTTCAGTAAAAGAACAGAAAAGATACAATGGAAAATACAAATATTACACAGAGATTTTTCCCCTGGAAACCCAAACCGGGAAAACCAACATATTCTATATTCATTCATGGATATGCATTGTTTACAATACAATATACATATAGGAGCCAGCGACATCCAAAACCCTAACCCAGTGACCTGGATTAGTCAACAACACTAATTCCTTAACCAGAAATAGAAAACCATTGGCAAAAAACCATGTGCCGAAAAACCTCCCAACAATGGACACGAAAAATGAGGCAAAACATGACACATTTCTCGAGGAAAAAAATTCTCGGGGGTGCTACCCCTGCACCCCTCCTCAAACCCCCCTGTGTGCTCGGCGAAACGCAGACACTACTACTCATGCAAAGAATATAAAACATACCCAACATTCTCCCAGTTGTTGTTTTCTTTGCATATAGGGGGTTAAAGGGTTACATAGTCAACAATCCAGGGCAGCAATGCCCATGGATCCTCTACACCAAGAGAACTTTCGAGTGCTCACAAATTTTTTTAATGAATCTGCAAAATTCTTCAAAGTGTCCACATTCATCAACAATACTTTATTTTCTTCAACCATGTCTCTCACAAAGTGATATTGAATATCAATATGCTTTGTCTTTGAATGATAATCTGGTTTCTTCTTCAGAAAAATTGCACTCTTATTGTCACAATCTATCCTTACAGCTTGTTGTACCAACCCAATACCTAAACACAATATTTGTAACCATACTGCTTCCTTACTTGCATGAGTGGTTTCCATGTATTTAGCTTTTGTAGTTGAAAGTGCCACTACAACCTATCTTTTTCTCACCCAACTTATTTCTCCTCCAAACAAGTTAAACAGATACCCACTTGTAGATATCCTATGATACAGATCTGAAGCCCAGACTGCATCTACAAAGCCATGTATATCCAACACTCTGTCAAATCCCATTCTTCATTGGTATCACAATCCATAGCTAGCAGTGCCATGCAAGTACCTGAAAACCATTTTTACTGTTGTACAATGCTCCTTCCCTGGTTTTGACATATACCTGCTCAAAACTCCCACTGCATATGCAATGTCTAGTCTAGTATAGACCATTGCATACATCAAACTGTCAATTGCACTCACATATGGAACATGATACATGTCCTCCTCATCTTCATGTGTCTTGGGAAACTGATCCACATATAACTTTACACCAACAGGAATAGGAACCTTGACTAGTTTACATTCCTGCATATTAAAACTCTGCAATATTTTCTTGACATGTTTTCTATGATTTAACAAGATTTTCCTCTTTTTCCGATCTCTTTCAATTTCCATGCCAAAAATGAAATTTGAAGCACCGAGATCCTTCATGTCAAATTTATAGGACAACTAATTTTTCACATCCTAGATAATCTCCTTGTTGTTTCCTATCAGCAACATGTCATCCACATACAAGACCAAATAAATCAAATGATCGCCAATTAATTTAAAATACACACAATGAACCTCTTTTCTTCTTTTGAAGCCAAGTCCCAGCATATATGTATCAATTTTTTGATACCACATCCTTGGTGATTGTTTTAAACCATACAGGGAATTTTTCAGCTTGCATACCAGCTCATTTTTTCCCTTCACAACAAATCCTTATGGCTGTTTCATATAGATTTCTTCTTCCAGATCCCCATGTAGGAATGTTATCTTCACATCCATCTATTCTACTTCAAAATCAAATGCAACAGCAACAGATAAAAAAAATCTTACAGAAGTTTACTTTGCAACAGGAGAAAAAATCTCACCAAAATCACTTCCATCAAGCTGGGACTAACCATTTGCTACTAACCGAGCTTTGTATTTCTCCACTTTTCCTTCTGCATTCAGCTTCTTTTTGAATTCCCATTTGCTGCCAATGGGATTTCTTCTTGTCAGCAACTCCACTAGATCTCAAGCGCCATTCTTATCCAACACTGCCATTTCTTCATCCATGGCCTTTTTCCATAGCTTTCCATCCTTTGAATCCATTGCATCCCTGACAGTTCTAGGATTATCATCAGTAATAGACAAAGCAAAATTTGAACGGAAATCAGATGGAGTATACCTTTCTGGTAGACTTCTTTCTCGAACCGATCTCCTCAATACTGGAGTATGAGGATCTTCTTCTTCTTATTCTTGTTCTTCTATAGAGTCATATTTAGCATCCTTTAAATCAAAATTTATTTTCTCTAGTTCGTCCTTACTTGGTAGGACTTCTTGTTTAACAACATCCTTCATTTCTCTAAATACCACATCTCGGATATACACTACCTTCTTATTTTCTAAGTTCCAAATCTTATAACCTTTGAGACCATCTTTAAATCCAATAAAGATACACTTTTCGGCCTTCTTATATAGCTTACTCATGTTTTCCTTTGGAACATGAACATATGCATCATAGCCAAATACCTTGGTGTGAGAGAAGGTTTCTTACCAATCCATACCTCTTATGGAGTCTTGTCATCCAGCGCTGATGAGGGTGATCTGTTGACCAGGTAACATGCAGTACCCACTACCTATGCCCTGAATTCTAACCCTAACCTGGCACCACTAAGCATGCACCTTTCTTTTTCCATCAGCATCTTGTTCATCCTTTCTGCAAATCCATTATGTGGAGGTTTATATGGAGTAGTATTTTTCCTTGCATCATAATTATTTGTCCTCGGCACCATAATTATTTTATCTGTTTGATTCTCAACAAGAGCCTTAAACTCTTTAAACATGTCAAATACTTCATATTTCTTCCTGAGGAAATATATCCAAGTATTCCTCAAGAAGTCATCTATAAATGAGACATAGTACATAGATTTTCCCAATGATGGGACCGACACAGGTCCAAAAACATCACTGTGAACTAACTATAAAATTCCTTCTACCCGCATTGCACCAGAGGGGAATATTACCGGATTATGCTTCCCATATACACAATGTTCACAGAAATCAAAACATAGAGAGCAGTTAGACATACCTTCAACCATACCTTTACCATGTAGTAGTCGAAGACCCTTCTCTCCGATATGCCCCAGTCTTTGATGCCACAGCATAACCTTTTTCTCCAGAGACTATAGGAGTTATTTCTTCTTCAACTCCAATATCAGGAACAATGGATCTATTACACCCATCACTAATAGTGATTCCTTGCATCTTATATAGAGTTCCAAATGGAAATCCCTTCAATAACACCATTTCTCCTCGAACCATCCTGCGGGTTTCCTTTTCAAATATTTTTTTTACCCCTGCATCATCCATTTTTGCTTACAGAAATCAAATTTCTGGCCAATCCTGGGATGTACAAAACACCAAGTAGTGTTCTAATCCTTCCATATATGAGCCTCAACTTGACTTTTCCTCGACCTATGATTATGGTTGTCGAGTCATCACCTAAGAAAACATTACCTCCATCATACCTTTCATATTCATAGAACCAGTCCCTATGGGGATTCATATGAAAGGATGCACCTAAGTCAACTAACCATGCCTCATGATCTTCATGTGTGCTTCAAGAAGCCAAGTACACATCCCCTCCTTCTTCCTTGGAGGTCTTTTCTTATGTAGAAAGATATTCTTCATATCCTTTCTTTTTCTCAACTTTGGATCTACATTGCTTCTTGTAGTTCCCTTATTTTCCACATCTCCAACATACCTTTACAAAATTTTCGGGATATTTATATCTACCCTTAGACTTAGATCTCCCACTTGATAACTTAGATCTATTTCTTTCCTGGGAGTGTCCTCTTGCAAATAATTTGCCTGTGTTATGTCCTTCCATATTCTTTTGTCGCGTCTCCTCCCATATTCTTTTGTCGCGTCTCCTCCGACAACAAGGATGAGACCACTTCATCAAAATTCAAGGTAGTTGTATTACTACCTATGGCCACAACTAGACTATCCCACGAGTCTAATAAAGAACACATTAAACTAATACACTTATATTCATATGAAATTTTAATCTCAACAGATACTAACTGACTTACCACAGTATTCAAGGTGTTCAAATTCTCTTCCACCGAGTCTCCATCTCTCATCCTCGGGTTATACAACTTCTTTCTCAGTAATAATTTATTTACTAGGGACTTAGACTGATACAACTTCCCCAACTTATCCCATAAATCCTTGGTTGTAGTTTCCTCTGGAACATTCAGTAATAATGAATCTAAGAGACACAGTCGAATTGTGCTCTTCACATTCAGATCCAACTTTTTCTAGTCATCTATTGACGTTCATGTAGGTGCAGTACCTGGATCTACCATGATCCATTTATCTTTGTCCACCAACAGATCTTCCATCTTGAGCTTCCACAACTCAAAACTTTTCCCATTAAACTTCTCGATCTCCATTTTCCAATTGCTCATCATTTCTTTTCACCTGGAAAAATCAATACCATAGATCTCTCACTGTAACAAGGCTTATCACGGTCCCGAGCCATACCCTTGACCACAAAGGCATCCCTCTGAAGCCAACAAAGATATGGTACCAAATGTAGATTTTAACCTTGTACAATATTTACTGCAAACAGATTTTCATAAAAGAACATAAAAGACAATGGAAAATACAAACATTACACAGAATGTTTTCCCCTGGAAACCCAAACCAGGAAAACCAACATATTATATATTCATTCATGGTGATACATTGTTTACAACACAATATACATATAGGATCCAGTGGCATCCAAAACCCTAACCCAATGACCTGGATTAGTCAACAACCCTAATTCCTTAACAGCAAATAGAAAACCATTGGCAAAAAACCATGTGCCAAAAAATCGCCCAACAATGGACATGAAAATCGAGGAAACATGAGAAACGAGGAAAAATTGTGACATGTTTCCTGAGGAAAAAAATTCTCAAGGACACTGGCCCCGAACCCCCGTGCAGGAGCCTACTTGCCCCCCCTCAAACCCCCTCTGCATGCCCAGCGCAACGCAAACACTACTACTCGTGCAAAGAATATAACACATACCCAACAACCCTCAAGGGGGAGAAAACCCAGCAAAAACTTCCTCAATAATAGATTGCCAATACAATGCCAAGACTAAGACCAAAACACCAAAGATAAACCAAGACTGAGCATTTTCCTCTCTTCTCCTTCCTCTTACAACTACAATTGCCTTCAAGATATGCGCATTTTACAAGTGAGAGTGGGTGTGTTCAAATGAGGCACCATTCTCACATATAAATACAAGTTGAGGAGGCGCTAGGGTGATGTCTGTTCACTTGGTGGGGCTAACTTCTCCTAGAAGTGGTCAAAACCACTTTATAATTATTAGGGGCTGAATTTAAAAATACCACTATACAAATGCAGTTTGACCAATCCACAAAAGGGGATTTGATCTTATACAAGACCCAACTGGATCAATCCGCAAAAGTGGATTTGATATATAAAATAATAACGCAAATATAATTAGAATATTCTTCGAAGTTACAATATTTTAACACTCCCCCTTAATGAGAAGGGTATTCTACTGACTTGACTTAATACAAAATCATCAAGCGAAGGAGAGGGCAGCATTATCATCAACATCTGGAACACTGACTGGCACATCCATAAATCATTGAAATTTTTTCTCATCATCAATATCATGGAGCTAGACTAATATCATCATCCTTAAGTTGTAACAACAACATCATCAACAGTCCAAAGTTGGAACAACGTCATCAACAACATGAATCTGGAACAACATCATCAATAGTACGAAGCTGGAACAACGTCATCAACAGCACAAAGTTGGAACAACAACATCAACAACATGTGGCAACAAAATGAGACAGGTGCATCAACAACAACATGTGTCGTATGCTAACAAAACCTCCTTACCGGACCTTCGGGATCTTCCCAGGAATCATAAGATTCCCTAGGATTTAAAATCCTAACAGGCTATCACGTGGTACTCTGACATACCGTCCTTACCGGACCTTCAGGATTTGCTCAGGAATCATAATATTCTCTAGGATATAAAATCCTAACTTAGCTACCACTACTAACCACATCTGGCATATACATGCACAGGTACTCTGACAGATCGTCCTTACCGGACCTTCGGTATATTCCCAGGGATGATCAATCCCCTAGGATATAAAATCCTAATGGAGCTACCCTCTATTGGTCAGGATACCATAGTATCATCATCATCACTCCCCCTTTTGATGGAGGTCCTTTTAGACTACACCAAGCTTGTCTCGGAAGTACTCAAACTTCACACGAGACAGAGGCTTGGTCAACACATCTGCAACTTGCTCATTTGTGCCAACATATTGGAGCTTTATAGCTCCCCTCTGCACCATATCATGAATGTAGTGGTATAGGATCTCTATGTTCTTCGACTTCTCATGGAACACTAGGTTCTCCATCATCTTTATACAATTATGGTTATCACATAGAATCAGGGTGGCTTCCATCTCCAGATCGAACAGACATGTCAACAACTTTCGAAGCCATATGGCTTCCCAACTAGAAAAACATGTTGTAATGTACGTTGCCTCTACCGTGCTGAGAGAAATATTGTATTGCTTCCTTCTTTGCCATGAAGTCATGGCTGACCCCAAACTGAAACAACATCTTGAAGTTCTCTTTATGTCTGAAGAACTTCCATCCCAATCTAAATCAGTATAACCTTACAGTCTGAAGTCATGATCTCTAGTATAACAGAGACCATAATCCAATGTACACTTAAGGTATCTCATCACATGCTTTGCAGCTACAAGGTGAACACGTCTGGGCTCTATCAGATACTGACTCAAGTTGTTCATAGCAAAGCATATGTTTGTCTTGGTATTCATTAGATACATCAACGAACCAATAATCTGTATGTATAGAGTAGCATCAACCAACTCTAACGAAGTATAAATCAGGAGCTTCAAATTCGTTTCCATGGGTGTGTTCATGGATTTACATTCCAACATGTCAAATCTATTCAGTATTTCAATTGCATAATACCCTTGGTTAAGGAAGATCTTCTTTGGGCTCTGCCAAACTTCAAGACCTAATAAATAATGCATTGGGCCTAGGTATTTCATCTCAAACTCTGCAGCGACCTTCTTCTTGTAATTTGTGATGAGATTTTCTTCTCCTGTCAAGAATAAATCATCCACATACAATAGCAATGTAATTGGCTCATCATTCATAACCTTGAAGTAAAGTTTAGGATCATCTTTACTCTTAGTAAAGCCCAAGCTTGTCAGGAAACTATTAGTTATTCCATACCAAGCTCTAGGAGCTTACTTCAACCCATACAGATCTTTCTTCAACCTACAAACATAAATCTTTCTATCTTCAACTTCAAACCCTTTTGGTTGTTCTATATACACTTCTTCAATAACACCATTTAAGAAAGTTGGTTTCACATCCATCTGGTGCAACTTCCACTTCATTTTGGTTGCAAGAGCTATGATGGTTCTGATAGAAGTGTATCTGGCTACAGGAGAAAATGTTTATTTATAGTCAATAACTTCCTTTTGAGAAAATCCACGAGCCACAAATCTTGCCTTATGTTTTTCAATACTTTCATCTACTGCATGTTTTATTTTGTATATCCACTTGGAAGATACCACATCTTTGTTCTTTGGTCTGGGAAATACTTCCCATACATCATTACTTATAATGGACGGGTATTATTTTTTCATGGCTTCCATCCATTCTTTCTTATGAACGGATTCCTCAAAGAAAGTAGGTTCCTTTTTTACGATATCACACATTAAGGCCATATAGCAAGAGAATGGCTTAGGTTTCTTGCTTTGTCTCATGGTTCCTTCTAGGGCACCATACTTATCTACATCTTGAATAAGTTCTTTCGCCCAAGCAGGATTTCTCTTGTGATAGATCATCATACGGGGAGGTTCTAGATATTATATCATATCATGATCTTCTAGAATCTCATCATCGGGGGTAATTGTAACTTCCTTCACTGGTTTTGCAACTCTGGGAGCTACAGGTTCTTCTTCATATACTTCTTCAAGTCGACATTTCCTTGATATTTTGAGTGATGCATCTTCATCAAAGGTTACATATTTGTTGATATCAATATGATGGTAACCTGGTATGTAAATTCTGAAGGCCTTAGATACCTCACAGTATCCAACAAATATTCCCTTCCTTCCTGAAGGATCCAACTTAGTTCTCTTTTCTTTTGGAATGTGTACAAATATTGGACAGCGAAATATTTTGAGATGGCTTACTTCTGGATTCTTTCTAGTGAACATTTCTTCAAGGGTTTTGAATCCAAGTGCACTATGTGATAATTTGTTTTGGACATTTGATGTTGTTCTTGCCGCTTCAGCCCATAAGTGCATTGGAAGATCTTGATCGTGAATCATAGTGTTTACTGCTTCCATAATCGTTTTATTCTTTCTTTCGGCTACACCATTTTGTTGAGAATTATAGGGAGTGGTGAGATCCCTCTTAATCCATGCATCTCTGCAAAAGATTCCAAATTCATTTGAAGTGTACTCTCCTCCATTGTCTAACCTAAGTATCTTGATTTTCCTTTCGGAGAGGTTTTCTACCAAGGCTTTGAATTCCTTGAACTTTCCAAGCACTTCATCTTTTGACTTCAAGAAATAAACCCAATTCTTACGAGAGTAATCATCAATAAAGGATACATAGTATACATACTCGCTTAGAGAGGTTGATGGCATTGGACTGCATAAATTTGAGTGGACAAGTTCCAATATTCCTTATGTTTTATTGTTGCTCTTTGCAAAAGGATTCTTTATGTTCTTTCCTTGTGCACATCCCTTGCATACAACTTCATGGTCAAACTTTAATTCTGGACACCTTCATGGTCAACCTTTAATTCCGGTAAACCAATAACTACCTTGCTTACATATGGTAAGGCTTTGTAGTTGATGTGAGCGAGTCTTCTATGCCAAATTTCACAAGGACTTTCGGTAGAGTGAGTCAAGGCTACATCTGAGTGACCTTTTAACTTGTGCAAACCACCTTCTTTTGTTCCAATAACAACTGCATCTTCTATAGTTTTTTCTTTAGAACACATAAGAACTTCACCATATATGAATGCAACCCTAAATCCTTTCTTATCTAGGGTTGAAATAGAAAGTAAGTTATTTTTCAAACCTAGTACATAGAGTACATCCTTCATTCTCATCGAAGTTCTTGAATCAAGTTTGTAGGTGGCTTCTCCCATTCCTTTGATAGGGTATTGATAATCATCTTTGAGTGAAACATTTTGGGGGAAGTCCTTTTCTATAAGGCTGGAGAGAGTGTTCTTATGACCTATCATGTTCTTAGAGGCACCACTATCTATGAGCCAAGTATCCTCTCCAGGTGTCACAGATCCTGAGAGAGTGGAAAACAAAACATATTCTTCAATATCTTCTTTAGTTAACTACTTGGGTGGATCATCATCTTCAGCTACATGGCCATGATCTCTTTTTTTATTTCTCCTCGTGTATTCTTCCCTTCTGGTAGGACAGTTCTTATCAAGGTGTCCCATATTATCACAATGATAACATTGATAAGATGAGAAATCATTTCCATTTCTTTGACCCTTATGATATTTCTGGAATCTCCTTTTGAAAATGAGACTTTTTCTTTCCACCCTTAGCATGAGCAACTAGGTCTTGATCTTCATCTCTTAATAGGACGGTGTCTCGGTTGGCCACTCTTGCTTCTTCTTGAACACATTCTTCCCATAAACTGTCAAATTGGAGTTTCTCTTTTCTTGCACAAATATTTTGGATGAAGGCATCCCAAGGTCTTGTGAGACCATTAAGAGTTGTCATCACAAGTTCATATTCATCTAAGTTGTCTCCAATTGCCTCTAATTGTTCCTTGAATTGAGAAACCCTAAAGAAATAGTCTTGAATTGTTTCTCCTTTTTGCATCTTTGTATTCTTGAGTTGGGTTCTCAAGTTCATCTTTTGGTTGATGTTATTTACTTCATACATTCTGGTTAGGGCATAAAACATGTATTTTGGAGTATTCTTAGAAGACACTTGAGGGATCAAGTGATATTTAATGGAATCTACAATTATTCTTTTAGCCTTAACCATATCTTTCTTGTACTTCTCTTTGGCTTCATTTTCTTCGGGTTCCGGTACATTTTCTTTTATGAATTTTGCAAGGTCATTCTCTTCAAGAGTGGGTCTAATTATGTACTTCCAGGCACGGAAATTTTCCACACCTTCTAGCTTGTCAACAATCTTGGTGCTTGCAGACATCTTGACCTAGAGCTAAGAAAATGACCAGAAAATGAAAGTGCTCAAACATTGAAACTAAGCTTACCAGGAGATGCATTGGGCTGAGGTGAGTTTGTTGGAGTTGAACGTTTTAGAAAATTCCAAGTGTTACCACTTGAAACTTGACCTGCACA
The DNA here is from genome assembly GCA_009831015.1 of Picea engelmannii. Taxonomy (NCBI): domain Eukaryota; kingdom Viridiplantae; phylum Streptophyta; class Pinopsida; order Pinales; family Pinaceae; genus Picea; species Picea engelmannii. The sequence goes on from ML776697.1 coordinate 542,134, forward strand.
ATTCTAGACTGGTACTTATGGTACTGGTTTTCTGGTTTTTTGGTACCAATCAAAACTAGGGTTTGACTTTTCGGAGAATCTAGCCACTGAAAAAATTCTCTCAAGCTTCCAAAAGATGCGTTAGGGTAGGGTGCACTTCCCAAGATAGTTTTTGGTCAAATATTCCTCTTCAGTAAAATGCCCTAATTCTCTTGTACAACAATAGTGACGTCTAGATACCCAGTGAAAGATACTCTATTCAGTCAAGCTCTGATACCATGTTAAGTTTTTGTTGTTGTTATTATGTTATTTCCAAATTACATGAGCATTCAATGCATTTCCAAAACAACAACATAAATAGGATCACTAAAAGAAACGCAATCACAAGGTACGTAGCATTTTGTCCTGGGAAACCCTCATGGGGGAGAAAACCCAACAAAAAATTCCTCAATAATAGATTGTCAATACAATGGCAAGACTAAGACCAAAACACCAAAGATAAACAAAGACTGAGCATGTGCCTCTCTTCTCCTTCCTCCTGCAACTACAACTTCCTTTAAGATATGCGCACTAGATGAGTGAGAGTGAGTGTGTTCAAATGAGGCACCATCCTCACATATAAATACAAGTTGAGGAGGCGCTAGGGTTATGTCTCTTCACTTGGTGGGGCGGACTTCCCCTAGAAGTGGTAAAAACCACTTTATAATTACTAAGGGCCGACTTTAAAAATACCATTATACAAATGCAATTTAACCAATCCACAAAAGGGGATTTGATCTTATACAAGACCCGACTTGATCAATCCGCAAAATGGGATTTGATCTATAAAATAATAACTCAAATGTAATTAGAATATTCTTCGAAGTTACAATATTTCAACAACAACAAAAACATTCATTGTGGAGTGTGATGCCTTCGGGCATGGTATTGGGTCATTTTAATGTAATAATGAATGCCCCTTTCCTTTTAAAACTACTATCTTAAAGGAAAGAACTTACTCAAACCCATTTGTGAGAATTAAATGTTGGCGATAATACATGCAATTCATAAATGGAACCCTTACCTAATAGGAATACACTTCAAGGTAAAAAAAAATCTTGATAGTATGAAGTGCATCTTAGCCCAATGACTGCCTTCAAAAGAGAAACAAAAAAGAGTCGCAAAGATGCTAGGCTACAAATTTGAAATCACTTTCAAGGAAATAAGAGGACACCAAGGCCTTACTTTGTTTTATTTCCATTCTACAAGTTGACTAGGTGAAAGAAGCAAGGATAGAATGGTAATAGGACTAGAATACATGGCAGATCATTCGGAAAATACAAAAAGACCCTAGTGTAGTAGATAAATTTGTATGAAATAATGACTCACTCTAATATAAGGATAACTTATATTTATGTAAGAAACCCCAACTCAAACAAAATATCCTATAGAAACTACACACTTATCCCATAGGGGGGCACTCTAGATTTCTAAAAACATATCCCAACATCAAGATCAATTTTTTCTAAGAAGGACTTAAACCAATGTTCAAAATTTTGTGGTGAGCTATTCTTTTTTAAACAAAACAAAGGAGATATGATCAAGACCTCGGATCTTCTAGAACCTTTATCCATACCAACTTAGTGTTAGGAAGAGGTCTCAATGGATTTTAGCATGGGTCTATCATAGTTGGAATGCAAGAATATCATCATAGTGGTCGTGGATTGACTTACAAAGTATGCCATTCATTCTCACTTTCTCATACATTTAACATGGAGATAGTTTAGAATCTATGTGGAAACAATTCAAAAGCGACATGGAGACCCTAAGATTATTGTAAATGATTTAGGAAGAGGTATCAATGGATTATATCATGGGTCTATCATAGTTGGAATGAAATAATGTCATCATAGTGGTGGTGGATTGAATTACAAAGTATGCCATTTATTCTCACTTTCTCATCCATTTAACATGGAGATAGTTCAGAATCTACATGGAAACAATTCAAAAGCGACATCGAGACCCTAAGATTATTGTAAATGACAGAGAACCAATTTTCACTAGTAATTTTTGGAGTGACGTGTTTTCTTATTTGCGTACTCAACTAGCTCACAACTCATATAACCACCCCCTACCTAATGGGAAAACTGAAATTGTGAATAAATATGAGTATGTATGTTTTCATATTTGGTCATGATTTTTGTAGAAATTTCTGGAGATAAACTGTGTAAAAAGTTTGAAACGTCCTAAAAAACTTTTTACATGGTTTTTCTCTAGAAAGTTCTACAACAATTGTGAATAAATGTCTAAAATTTTATCCTTGTTGCTTTGTATTTGATAAACAATCACAAAGGGTCAAATGGTTACCTTTGGTTGAGTGGTGGTACAACACTTCCTTATATGCTTCATCCAAAATGTCCCCATTTACGACACTCTATCAATATCATCCACCGTCCATCATATCACTTTTGAGAGGGAAACCTAAGGTTAAAGCATTAGATATCACATCCAACACTAATAAAAGGTTCTCCAACTATTGAAGGATAACTTGGTTATAGCACAAAACATGACGAAACAACAACTAGATCAAAATCATAGTGAAAGGCACTTTGAAGTGGGATATTAAGTATTTTTTAGGTTGAAACCATATAAATAGACATCCCTCAAGAAAGAAAGAAAAAGTACAATAAATTATCACTCGAGTACTATGGTCCTTATCAAGTGTCGTAGAGGATTCATAGGATGGATTACAAACTAGAGTCACTTCCTTCTTCATGTGTACATATAGTCTACCATGTTTCTTTTTTAAATAAGGTAGCTAGTGATAGGATTCCAAGTCATATTATTTTTCCAAATCTTGATGAAGAGGGAAAAATCATCTTATAACCTAAAACAACCATTAAAACATGAATCAAGCAACTACAAAACCGAGCAATTATTGAGCACCTCATAGAGTGGAAGAACCTTCAAACAAAAGATGTAACCTAAGAAGATGATTTTTTCATATAGAAGCACCCGTAATTGATCATAATTGAGGGAAATGCTTGTTTGAAGGCAAGGGGAATGTTAATTCCCTAACCATAACCATCACTCATTATCATTACACTAATTACAATAATGTTGACTTATTATGATTGCTTTCTAGCTCTCTTTTTCATCTATAAACCTCAAGGAGACTCATTTCAAGGATCATCTGATCTTGGGCATTTAATATATTGTAATAGGAGGTTGTCCCCTCGAAGAGGCTTCTTATTCATTCATTGTTTCCATTTATTTAGGGATGGCATTACTGAATTGGGCCCTTTTTATTCTTATTTGGCTATTTGGTGCATAAAAAAATTATAATGTTCCATCCCATCTAAGAAAATCAATTTTTTCAATCAATTGTCCAAAGATTCTTCAAATTCGCTTATAAATTGGTCATTAAAAATTAAATTTCAATTAAGTCCCTAAGAGGTCAAAATAATTATCCATTCATTAATTATCCAAGCCTCTCCCTACACTAAATGTCCAACCAAGTGTGAGAGAATATGTCAAGGAAAAGGAAATTCCTCCAAGAAAAAATGCAAATATATAAAGAGTCATAATAGATATTTGTATGACTCATGTACTGCATCTAAGCCTATTCCCTCTATAGGATTGACTTACTCATATTGAGGAAAGAGTTTCATGATAAGTCCTTATAAATCCCATGAGTAGGCCTAGGCCTATTTGTTATATCATCACTACATGTACCTTTTCAATGAGATTTTACATTAATTCCATTATGTGGACCCCAATATCTTCGAAAAGACTACCTCCAATTAACAACATATCAATGTTCAATTCATAATTATGTCATTTTCTTGAATTCATAAAATAATCTTATGGGAAAGTTCATACATAGACAATTTTCCATGCATGCATAGGAGCATTATAAATGAATATATTCATTTATAGCTCAAGGAGAACAAGAAAACTGGCAAATCGTATTTTTATTGTGTCAAAATGATCCAGAATATTTTATGGTTGTAATTGCAAAATTATATGTTATACTAGAAGAGTTTGGCTCCAGAGGATGAGTTGTATGTGGACTATAATATTATAAGTCTAGATCTTGTTAAAATATATATAACTAAGTTTTCCTTCCCGAGTTCACTATGGGACATAATGGAAAAGATAAAAAATAGTATTATTGTATAAATTTTCTTAAATAACAGTAATGAATTGGATTTTTTTAAATGGATTTATCCAAGCAGCACGACTTACAATTTTTCAGTAAGACTTCACTCTTCGACATCAACTCCCTTCCTTAGAAAGATTCAAGGGAGAGATGGTGCTTGAGTTTCTACTGTTTACATGTTATCTCTCCTTTTCATATTTTACATGAGTACATATTGACAAAGTGATTACACAAGACACAATAGAAGCTATACATATTCAATTTCTAAATTAAACTAACTAAATATCATAACCATAAAATCTTGTTAATTTGAGGGAGGTTTGAGAGGAAGCTCTCCCAAAAATCCTTTGTACCAAAAGAGTGAGTTCTGTATTCCCAAGGATATGTCTCATTTGACGTCTTTTTCTCTTTGTTTTATGTTGGATTTCCTTCCCTAGGTGAGGGAAGGAGAGGTCTAAGGGGTGGTCTTCTTAATGATGGAGTGGGGGCATGGATGAGTAAACCTTTTTCATTTCCTTTCCACTCATATTTATCTTTTGTTGCTACTACTTTGGGGTCCACCTATATGATTCATTGTTTTACTTCCCTTGGTGGTGGGTAAGGTTCTTTGGATGCTATGAGAATGTGTGGAATGCATTATGTTCCCTTCACTATGTTCTTAGTGGTCACTACTAAAGTTTCTTGGATAATTTGAGTTGCTACATGAATCTATGTCAGCTAAGTCATAGTCCATTCCTTTCAAGATGCTTCCTTTCCTAGGGCACCATTGGAGGGGGGTATCCCATTTTGAGATCTTGACTAAGAAGCTCAATACCCTCTTTATTAGGGATATCCAAATATACTAAAAATCACAATTAATTGATCCATAGTGAGTTATTGTACTTTGTATTCGGTTCAAAATCATAAATATAAAAAGAGTATGACACAATTCTTTATTTTCACTAGATTTTTTCCCTAATTGATTTCTTCGTGGTAAGTCATGTATCCACAACATATTATGGTGTGTTATTACTATAATTTTTTTCTTAAACATCGAAGAGAGTGTTTCATTATTATTAAAGGTTAATAATAAGTAAATCCATGTGCATCAACATATAATTGTTGAATTTGTAGTAGTATTTCACATAAGTAAAATAGCATTAAGATTTGTTGTGATGAGATAATTGTTGGAATATCCAAGGTAGTTTACAAATCACCAATCATAATTTGTAGTAGTATTTCACACAAGTGAACTAGCATTAATATTTGTTGTGATGAGATAATTGTTGGAATATCCAAGGTAGTTTACAAATCACCAATCACCAAGAGTAGGATCCAAGGATGTATAGTTGTGCACATTCAACCCTTCATCAATGTTTATATTAACACACTTTAAGTCTAGGTTTTATTTTCTTACATTGGAAACTTGATTTCACCAATGAAATGTTAGTAAGGCTTATTTTCCTATTATTATGATGTAGAGTGTTTGACCACCATTTATCGAGCCTCCAAATGTTATGTGGGTGTTACCAGCACCCTATGATAATATTTTAGTTATAATCAAATGAGATGTTGTGATGTCTTCTAAATCTCGATGTGAGGAATTTGGATATCCACGTGCATTTGTGGTAATGAAAAACTAAAGTTTACTAATACAGAGGCTAAAAGGCCACTACAAAGGACAACATTCCACAATCCATTATTGTTGGAATTGAAATCTGTTACAATGGTAATGCTCGTTTGTAGAAAGCAAAAGCCTACCAAAATGGTGATTCACTCACAAAGTTGTTTATGTAACATTAGTATTATTGACATAATAAAAGAAGTGAAGGCTTATAGTTTGAACATAAACTTACTAAAAATGCATTAACACATGGAACCTCACAATATACATATGGAAAAAGACAATCCTTAAAAAACACTTTAAATATATAAGGACGTTGAAGCTTCAAGAGCAAAGAGAGATAAATTTAGTTGAATTGTCCAAGGTGTAGATAGTAAATTTAATTTAATTGTCCAATTGTCCAAGGTGTTGATGGTGATCCTAATTATATGGAAGGATTTTAGTGAGAACACTATGTGGTAGACAATAGATCATAATGTTATATAGGAACTTGGAAAACTAGGTCTAGCCATAGTAATTAAAGATATTGAGACTTGCCAAGTAATTTGATATTTTTAAAAATATGCACACAAAATTATAACAAATGGATGTTTGATTAGAAAGAGATTACTCTATAATGTATTGGTAAAAGGCATTGTTAATGTTTGGGAGAGGTAAAATGTTTAAATCTCTTTCATTGTATAATAGTATGGCCATGTGAGTCAGATAACTGCATTTTTCCAACCAATCTATTTGTAAGTTTTAAACCTACGAAGTAAAGCAATGCATATAGATTCTTAAGCAATACAGAAATTACTCAATGGCTCATACACAGAGTACACAGAGATTTTATACCAGAAACCCTCAACCAGGAAAACCTTTCTTATTTTCATTATATCGAATTTCACAATTTGCCATACAATATATACAATGTTTTTAGGTATTTCGTAGATACCAAAACCCTAATCCCTTAATCCGGGATTAATTTACAAATCCGATAAAAATAGCAAAAAACGCTAAAGGGATCGTCAGACGTAGTTGTCGTATCTGACGCACACACACACACACATGCAAAAAATATAACACATACCCAACATTCTCCCACTTGTTGTTTTCTTTGCATCCAGGGGTCCAGGGGATTATATAGTCAACAATCCAGGGCAGCAATGCCCATTGTTACTCTACACCAGGAGAACTTTTCTGTGCTCACAGACTTTGTCAATGAATCTGCAGCATTCTTCAAAGTGTCAACCTTTTCTAGCAACACCTTCTTTTCCTCAACCATGTCTCTCACAAAGTGATACTGAACATCAATATGTTTTGTCTTCAAATGATAAGCTGGGTTCTTTGCCAGGAATATTGCACTCTGACTGTCACAGTCTAATCTCATTTCTTGTTGTACCAACCCAATACCTGAACACAATATTTGTAACCATACTGCTTCCTTGCTTGCATGAGTGG
>ML776697.1:561639-584606 GCA_009831015.1 Picea engelmannii
CGAACGCTGCACGTAACCAAGGGGGGGCATATCTGCCCCCCCTGGGACCCCCCTAGGAAAGCGCTCGGCGCACACGGTAGAGCTCTAGGTGAAGGGATCGTCAAATGCAGTTGTTGTATCTGACGCACCCACACACACACACACATGCAAAGAATATAACACGTACCCAACACTATTGGCCTGCCCAGAGGGAAACTAGGCCAACTATCAAAAATGCAAAAAAAATTATGTCTATAAAAGTTTGTGTTCTCTAAATTTCCTAAAGCATCTAGATTGTAACTGTAAAATACAACCAGGACTGTTGACAGACCCATACAGAAAGACATAAAAATTGTAACTAGACTATCCATCATCAGGAGCATCAACATGGATCACCTCCGGAGGCTGGGCCGCATCATGTTGAGGCAGAGGATGAGGAGGCTCGGCAGAGGAAGAGACCCCTTTGTCACCCATGATTTGGAAACCCCACCATGCCTTTTAACTTGCCAAGACACCATTGTGATGAGAAAACTGACTTGACGTTCCAACACATCCATTCTCTGAGGAAGTTGCATGAGATCTCCCTCTGGCTTCATTCTCTGATCCATGAGGGTTTTAACATGCTAGTAAAGTTCAATAGTCTAAAATAATTTGGAATCTCAATTTCTAGTACACCCCGGGTCGAGGATGACCTTCCCACATGTATGCCAACCTCCCTGTCATAATTTCGGGCTCAAACCTTCCTCACATCTTTCTCCAAATCAGTGATGAAATCCCTCATTGACTTTTGAATTTCATCTTGGTAATGCTCCACTACCTCCTCGACTGCCAAGGCAAATTGCTCTGAATCTTTACCATCCTTGCTCTAGGACTCCATGAACACCATGGTGCCAACAAGCTAACTACATGAATCACTACAACCAAGCACGAACATCTCCTATTGCATATCCCACCAAAGAAACGTATAATAAACCTCCTAAACAAGCCATGAATTCTACATGAACCCAAGCTTCATACTTCCCTTATCAATCTACCTTCCATGCATGGCCATGATGCTCCGCAAGATGAGGTCGGACTCCACTACACATATCGTTGATGAGCTCATAATGGTCAAGCAAGGGAGAGGGATGAACCCTTTACTGTGCATCCTAGTCAGCTGAACAAACATTCAAACACAGATCAGGAGGTACGAGCGGAGGGGAATAGGCATTGATCAAAATAGCAGGTGAGTCGACGAACATGACTCCCCGCATCATGACAAGACGCCCATCATGAATGCCTTCTACCAAATCCGCGTGACTGCTAGATCCACCTGTCACCCCATCCGAGTGTATATGATCTTGGAGGGCTAGTTCTTGGCATTGATGCTTCAAGGATTCATTTGTGTCCCATCTACAATCAAGAGAAGAAGAGAGATGGGAAACTCCTTCATTTGTGAGGCAATCTGCCACTTTGTTGGCCTTCCTCTTTACATGAGAGGGGAAAATGGCATTGGATCTAAGTATGGTTTCGAGAAGAAGGTCCGGGAGGGATTCTAGACACCAATTATCTGAAAGCTTGTTGATGGAAGAACCGTTTTGAAGGCGAGTGAGACGGTTGATTGCAAGCAACGAATCCCCTTCTACGATAAGCTTGTCAAAATGATTTTCAAGGGAAATAGTCAAGCCTTTGAGAAATCCCCAAATTTCAGTTGCATTATTGGTGTTGGAGCCAATATAGCCAGTAAAAATCCAAAGAATGTCACCTATATCATTTCTAAAGATGCCCCCAAAGCCTGCAAGGCCTCGGTTACCCTTGGAGGCACCATCGAAATTTAGCTTAATGAACCCAACCGAGGGGGACGAGGAATGGGAGAGGAAGAGGAAGGGGAAGGAGATCTTGAAGTGAAAAGAGTGGGGATAGAGGAGAGGGATATCCAATTATCCCACAGTCTCTTTTCCCTATCATCACATCTAAGGTCCTCCTCATGCCATTTACCTATAAGGACTATTTCAGAGATTGTTTTCTTGATTTTGGTCCATATACTGGGGAGATGCAAAGAATCATTTTTAAAGATGTTCCTATTGCACTTCTTCCACATCTCCCATGGGAGGAATCTCAAGAAAAGCTACCAAATTATGTTCAGGAGAGGACATCTGAAGCCTTTAATCCACCAGGAGGAAATCATGAGCCTGATAGAAGCCACAGCCCTAATAGTCTGCTTGAAAGCTATTTCTCCCCGATCCCATAGGGCTTGACTGAAAGAGTAGATGTTCAGAAGATGTTCCAGGGTCTCACTACCTTTACCATAAATAACACAAAGGTCGGGGCCTGAGAATCATCGACGAATTAGTTGATCCCAAGTGAGAATTTTCCCATGAGAGACTAACCAAAGGAAGGTTTCCACTTTTGGCCACAAATGGGCTTTTTGGATTTTACTCCAAATTTCATCGTGTGGGAGGGAAGCATGTTGAGTTTTGACCAATTAGGCATCTTTTATACTGAAACAACCCACTACTTGATAGCCCCATCTTAGTTAATATGGTTGCTATTGGGAGATCTTTATTTTCCTCAGAAGAAGTTCTTGTTCCAACTTTTCCACTAAAGGTCTAAGAAATAGAGGAACATGTTCTAGGTTGAGGGTCCATTTCCTCCAATCATCCACACTTCCCTCTTGCTACCAATATGAATGAATAGTGTTGCCATGGACAGCTAGCAGGCTCTCTTTAAGGGGAAAGAGATCTAGATTGTTTTGAATCTTGGGGGCTTGTTTCCACGAGTCCTCCCAGAAAATGGATGACCTTCAATCTCTAGTTTCCCAAAAGAAATGATCTTGGATAAGGGATTTGTTCTGCCAGGCAAGATTCCAGATGATTGTTCCTTGTTGAGTGTCAGTCATCCTGATGAGATCAATGGGGATGATATTAAGAGCATATTTATTTTTCCATAAGTATCCCCATGGTTCCCCTTTATTCTGCAACCATATCCACCAGGTTTTTGCACCCAGGATGTCATTGAGAATGTCTTGGTCTCTAATCCCAAGTCTTCCCTTGAGCTTAGGCATGTAGATTTTATTCCATGCAACCAAACCCCATTTTTTGAGATAGTTAGTCCCTTTCTAGATAAAGGAGCATTGAAGAGAACAGATGGCCTTGATAATGTGTTTGGGGGCTGCCAAGTGATGCAGGAGCATCGCCAGCAGGTAGCAAGCGCGCGTGGATGTGGAGGACAGTTGGACAAGCGCCAGCACATTTCTTGTTAAAATGTTTTGAAGTTTGAAAGCGCCATATAATTAATGGGATAGTTAATAGAGGCATACTCACATTTATGAAGGAGCATTGTAATCAGGCCTTGAGCGTCCCGCTCTCGTCTAAAGTAGATAGAGGCATTTATGCATAAGTTAATGTAGGTAGATAGGATTTAATGCTTAGATTAGACAGTTTAGAGCGCAAGAGGGAAACGAGATATAGACACCCTCATTGTATAGTTGTAAGATTAATTATGTCAATAGAGCATAGAGCATAGAGAAGAAGCAGAGAGTTGTGTAGAATAATTCCATGTATAGAAGTTATGGATTAATAGAAAAAGTTTTGATTCAGATTCATGGTGTTGTGATATTCTCTGCGTACGCGATGTTGAATGTTATGCTCATGAATGTTTTACTCTTTCTGTCATGCATTTACTATTTATGTTATGTGTGTATGATTTCTGGTTAAATGTATGAAATCTGAGAGAGTAAGGAATGAGTTTCAATTGTTTCTCTATCTGAGCAAGAGTTCCTGCAAGGAATGCAGTGAAGTTGTCCGCAAGGAGTGCGTTGACAAGGGTTAAGAATTTTATCTCTGAAAGCTCAGATAGGACATCTTTTGTTCTCATTTCCTCAGAAGTGCAGTTAGGCACAAGAGCCGTGCAAAGTGTGTGCAGGCCGAGAGTAGTTTCAGGGTTTGTAAGATCTGGAGAATTGTTGAAGGACTACTGCTGCAGGGAGTACGCAGAGTCGAAGGACTTCAATTCTTTGAAGTAATTGAAGGATTCGACGCAAGGAGTGCGTTCGGGAGTCTTCTTTAAGACTCGGAATTGGAGAAAGCTCGGGAGGGATAGAGTCTTCGCAGTTGTTGAAGAAAAGCATAGAAAGTCGGTGCCTTGAGGCATCGAGAGGAGACGTCGCAAGTTTGTGTTGCAAATGGTTAAGTTATGTGGCAAAACACTTTGTTTAAGAGTGCAGAAGTTCTTAAAGGGAGAAGCAGGCGGTCGAGATTCTCCATAGAGAATTCATGAAGTCCCGCGAGTCGTCAGATTTCGCGAAGGAGCAAGGAGGTTACGGTGGTCATTTCTGCAAGCGGAAGCTCAGGAGAGAGTGGGTCGTAGATTCACGCCAACGAGGATCGTTGGGTCTACTCGCAAAATTCCATTTCGGGGTTTCGTGGGTGGAAGGACCGAAGCTTCGACGCTTGGATTCGCGAAATTGCGAAATCCGAAACCCCGACACAGCAGAAGATTTCATAGTGGGGCCAGTACTTGGACACATGGCGGGGTCTGAGCAATTCGGTATTTCGGGGTTTGAATGAATGAGGGTAAGCCAAGAGGTTGGCGGATTAAATCCACGAAACCCAAAAGATAGAACTTTGGGACTTGAAAATTCGGGGTTCGCGGTGACATAAGGTTGGGATCGCGAGTCTAGGACCCCCGATACCCGAAATAGTGAAATTACACTGGCTAGCAGATCGTGAGGAGGCGACAGGTGGCAGAAGCCCACGTCAGATGGAGATTTGGTGAAGAGACGCGTGGAAGAACGTGGAGGTTCCCGACAAGGGTTGTGGGACCCGGAGCAGGCACGCAAGTCTTTCGGGATTTCGGGACCGGAAGGTAGAAGAGACATAGAGCTCTTGTATATCGAGCTCCCGTGGTGCGAAATAGCGTCGACCATTGGATCAAGGGAAAGCTCCAGAACCGTTGATTTCTTGTGGAGGCAGAACCTTAGTGTTCCAGCGTTTATCAGAACTCGGCATATCGGCGTTTGGAGGTCTGAAGGCACAAACGCTTGACCACAAGACTCGCAAAGTCGCGAAGTCTGACCTCCTGAAGTGCGAAGGGAGATTCATCGAGGTTTTCTGTGGGTGCAGATTTCCCGAAAGGGAAATAGAAGAGCTAGTTCGAGAAAGTTCTTCAGGCCAGAGGAATAGAGCGATTCTGTGTGCGTGGACTTCCAACCTGCGGGTTGGGAGGGCTGCGCCATCTTGGTATCAGAGCTTGATTCTTGTTTGTATATTTCAGGCAGGAAAAGCGAGAAGGAATTTCAACCATGCTGCCGAGGAGAAGAGACAGACAAACACCCGATCTGCCAAAGGATAGGGAGGTGTCAAGAGAAAGAGGTAGGCAGGTGCTGAATCCAGAAGTGGGAAGAGATATGCATGATATTCGCGCCAGACTTGTGGATGTGGAAATAAAACAAAGGCGCAGAGCTGATATTGGAGATGTATGTGAATCCGAAAGCGAAGTTGAAGCTAGACATGAATAAGAAGAAATTACAGCAGAAGATGCAGCACATGAACGCTTGATTAGAGTTGTTGCAAGAATGAGTGCAAGAGCCAAAATGGGCATTCCAGTTTATGGGGGAAACTTGGATGTTGAAGAGCTTCTAGACTGGATTAGAGCTCTGGACACATATTTTGACTATGAAGATGTCGAAGAAGACAAGAAGGTCAAACATGTTGTCATGAGACTTAAAGGACATGCAGCATTGTGGTGGGATGAACTGCAAGCTGACAAACGCTGCCAAGGTAAGCAGAAAATCAAGAGTTGGGATAGGATGATTGCAAAGATGAAGGCGAAATTCATTCCCAGAGATTACCARATTACTCTATTTCGAAGGATGCAGAATTTGAGACAGAAGCTGATGTCAGTGAAGGAGTACACTGAAGAGTTCTACAGGCTGAACATCAGAGCAGGTCATCGTGAAAGTAATGATGAAAAGGTTGCCAGGTATATGAATGGCCTGAGATATGAAATTCAGGATGAGATGAGCATGATGACCATCCGAACGGTGGAAGATGCTTATCAAATGGCTCTAAAGGCGGAAGAGAAGTTGAACCGAAAACAAGGTCAAAGAGGCCGAGGCAAAAGTCAAGCCAGGGGCAAATCAGTCGTCCAAGATAGAAATCAGAAGCCTAAGGAAGACTGAAAGAAACCTCAACCTCAGATTGAGAGAGGTGGAAGCTCACAGAAAGGGAAATATGTTGGACAGAGAAGGCAGTATGCTGATCAGAGAGGAGAGTATGCTGACAACAACATTTTTCCTCATACTAGAGGTAGAGGAAGGGGAAGAAGTGGAGTGATAACATGCTTCACGTGCAGAAAGGTCGGACACAAGTCTTATGAATGTCCAGACAAGAAGAAAGAAGAAGGAAGAAGGAGAGACTCACATTGTCGAAGCACAAAGGCGAAAAGTTGAAGCAGAGGATGCTGAAGGTAGAAGATCGCTAATGATGCGAAAATCTCTTTTAACACCGGAGAAGGAGGTGGAGAGTTCAATCCAAAGAAACAAACTTTTTCGGACTGCGTGCAAAGCCAAAGACTAGAAATGTAGAGTCATTGTGAACAGTGGTAGCACGGATAATCTTGTTTCAACGGAGATGGTAGAAAAACTGGAGCTGGAGACGATTGATCATCCAAGCCCATATAGAGTTTTGTGGTTGCAAAAAGGACATCAGGTAAATGTCACTAAGCAATGTTTAGTTGAGTTTAAAATAGGAGGGTACAAGGATGAAATACTCTGTGATGTTATTCCTATGGATGTTTGTCATCTATTGCTGGGTAGACCGTGGCAATATGACAGGAATGTGATTCATGACGGAAGAATGAACACATCCACCCTAGAGAAATGGGAGAACTCACATGCTGTTGTCGATTAAGGACAAAGAGGTAAAACCTGAAGTGAGCAACATTGTACTTCTCATGAGTGGGAAGGAACTTCTTACAGAGGTTAAGAAGAAAGAGGAACCGCAATTCATTGTGGTCAAGAAGCCAAAGATTGTTTTAACCAGCACAAGGGTAGATGATTTACCAGAAGAGGTATAGGAACTGCTGGAAGAGTTCACTGACATAGTAGTGGACGAACTACCTCGTTCATTGCCACCGATCAGAAGTGTGAGTCATCAAATTGATTTCATACCTGGAGCTAGTTTTCCAAACAAAGCAGCGTACAAATTTACGCCACAGGAGAATGAAGAGGTCAAAAGACAAGTCCAGGAATTGTTGGACAAAGGTTTGGTCAGAGAAAGCTTGAGTCCATGTGTTGTTCCGACAGTGCTCGGTCTAAAGAAAGACGGAAGCTGGAGAATGTGTACTGACTCGAGGGAAATCAACAAAATAACCATCAGGTACAGATTTCCATTGCCAGGGATGGATGATCTGATGGATTGCTTGAGTGGGGCCAAAAAAATTTCAAAGATTGATTTGAAAAGTGGATATTACCAGATTCGCATGAGGGAAGGTGACGAATGGAAGACAGCATTAAAAACCAATGAAGGGTTATACGAATGTCTTGTCATGTCATTTGGCTTAACAAATGCGTCGAGTACTTTCATGAGATTGATGAATGAAGTCCTGAAGGATTTCATCAGAAAATTTGTCATTCTGTATCTTGATGACATGTTGATTTTCAGTAAAACAGAGGCAGAGCATCTGAAACATTTGGCTACAGTGTTACAGAGGCTACAGTAGGAGAAGCTACTGATAAACATGAAGAAATCCTCATTCATGAAAACAGAGCTCATTTATTTGGGGTTTGTTATTTCTGTAGATAAGTTGAGGATGGATCCAGATAAGGTGGAGGTGATTAAGAATTGGCCATCACCAAAGAGTATATTTGAGGTGAGAAGTTTTCATGGATTGGCTAGTTTCTACCAAAAATTCCTCAGGAATTTCAGTGGAATTAGTGCACCGATGATGGACACAGTGAAGAAGAGACACAAATATTTTCACTGGACAGAAGAGGCGGAGAAGAGTTTTAAATTGTTGAAAAGGAAAATTATGGAACAACCAATTTTCGTGTTGCCTAATTTCCAAAAGACATTTTAAGTAAAATGTAATGCAAGTGGATTTGCAATAGGGGCAGTCTTGAGTCAAGAAGACAAGCCGATAGCATATTTCAGCGAGAAGCTGAATGAAGCCAAGATAAAATACTCCACGTATGATAAGGAGTTTTATGTTATTATTCAAGCATTGAAAAAATGGAGACATTACTTAATTCCTAAGGAGTTTGTCTTGTATAGTAATAATCATGCATTGCAATTTGTGACTCAACAGGAGAAGTTGAATCAAAGACATGTCAAATGGGTTGAATATATGCAAAATTTCACTTTTATGATTAAACATATTTCTGGTACTGCTAACAAAGTTGTTGATTCTTTGAGCAGGAAATGTTTTCTATTGCAGGAGTTCAGAGTCAAAACATTGGGCTTTGATTATCTATGAGACATGTACAGAGATGATCCAGATTTTAAAGAGGCGTATGAAGCAGCTGAGAATCCAATTCTCAGAGATAGAAGCCAATGGGCAGAATACATGATCCAGGAAGGATTACTGTTTAAAGGTAATCAGCTTTGTATTTCAAAATGCTCCATGAGGGAGAATTTGCTAAAGGAGAAACACAGTGGAGGATTGGTCGGGCATTTTGGTCATGACAAGACGTTCGCAAAGTTGAATGAGTCATATTTTTGGCCAGGAATGCGAGCAGACGTCAAAAGATTTGTGGACAGATATAGAATTTGTCAACATTCAAAAGGAAAGAGACAAAATGTAGGCTTTTATCAACCATTACCCATACCTGAGAGGCTGTGAGATGCAGTCAGCATGGACTTCATATTGGGGTTGCCAAGAACGCAAAGAGGCTTTGACTCAATCTTTGTGGTGGTGAATAGATTTTCCAAAATGGCACATTTCATTCCATGTCAGAAAACCAGTGACGCAACTCACATTGCGAACCTGTTTTTCAAAGAAGTCATTCGAATTCACGGCTTGCCAAAGAGCATAGTTTCGGATCGAGACACTAAATTCGTAGGACATTTCTGGAGAACCTTATGGAAGAAGTTGGGAACAAACTTGTCGTTTAGTTCAGCGTATCATCCTCAGACGGATGGACAGACAGAAGTCGTGAACAGAAGTTTGGGAGACTTGCTGAGGAGTTTGGTGACAGAACACCACAGCCAGTGGGACAATATATTACCACAGGCAGAGTTTGCTTATAAAGACTCGCTTAATAGGAGCACAGGCCAGAGTCTGTTTCAGATTGTCTATGGCATGCAGCCAAGAGGAATTTCTGAGCTGAGAGATTCATAACAGATTGCAACTAGGAGCGCTAGTGCAGAAGATTTCGCAGAAGCGATGAAGGAACTTCACAGCTAGGTGAAGGAACGATTGCAGAGTTCGAGCCAAGAATATAAACGGAGAGCAGATCAACACAGGAGAGAAATTCAGTTTGAAGTTGGCGATTTGATCCTTGCACATTTGAGAAAGGAAAGGTTCCCAAAAGGAACATATAATAAACTGAAGATGAAAAAAATTGGGCCATGTAAGGTCTTGAAGAAATTTGGGGCGAATGCATATGAGATTGAATTACCCAATGGGATCGGAATTTCTTTGATATTCAACATCTCAGATTTGTACCCTTATAAAGCTGAGGAAGCAGAAGCAGGAAATGAACAGCCAGAGGTTCAGTGGACAAAACAAATGCTAGTTGCAGAAAATCCGCAGATGGAGCGCATACTGGATAGAAGAGTTGGTAAGAGGACCAGGCGAAAGGAATACTTTGAATACTTGGTCAAATGGAAGGGCCATCCAGTTGAAGATGCCAGTTGGGAGAACGAAGCAGAGATTCAGAAGCATGGACAAACTGTGCGAGAGCTCATGGACAGGAGCCCATGAAAATTTTCAAGTGAGGGAGTATGATGCAGGAGCATCGCCAGCAGGTAGCAAGCGCACGTGGATGTGGAGGACAACTAGACAAGCGCCAGCACATTTCTTGTTAAAATGTTTTGAAGTTTGAAAGCACCATATAATTAATGAGATAGTTAATAGAGGCGTACTCACATTTATGAAAGAGCATTGTAATCATACCTTGAGCGTCCCGCTCTCGTCTGAAGTAGATAGAGGCGTTTATGCATAAGTTAATGTAGGTAGATAGGATTTAATGCTTAGATTAGACAGTTTAGAGCGCAAGAGGGAAACGGGATATAGACACCCTCATTGTATAGTTGTAAGATTAATTATGTCAATAGAGCATAGAGCATAGAGAAGAAGTAGAGAGCTGTGTAGAAGAATTCCATGTATAGAAGTTCTGGATTAATAGAAAAATCTTTGATTCAGATTCATGGTGTTGTGATATTCTCTGCGTACGCGATGTTGAATGTTATGCTCATGAATGTTTTACTCTTTCTGTCATGCATTTACTGTTTATGCTATGTGTGTGATTTCTGGTTAAATGTCTGAAATCTGAGAGAGAGTAAGGAATGAGTTTCAATTGTTTCTCTATCTGAGCAAGAGTTCCTGCAGGGAATGCAGTGAAGTTGTCCGCAAGGAGTGCGTTGACAAGGGTTAAGAGTTTTATCTCTGAAAGCTCAGATAGGACAGCTTTTGTTCTCATTTCCTCAGAAGTGCAGTTAGGCACAGGAGCCGTGCAAAGTGTGCGCAGGCCGAGAGTAGTTCCAGGGTTTGTAAGATCTGGAGAATTTTTGAAGGACTACTGTTGCAGGGAGTGCGCAAAGTCGAAGGACTTCAATTCTTTGAAGTAATTGAATGATTCGCCACAAAGAGTGTGTGTGGGAGTCTTCTTTAAGACTCGGAGTTGTTGAAAGCTCAGGAGGGATAGAGTCTTTGCAGTTGTCGAAGAAAAGCACAGAAAGTTGGTGCCTTGAGGCGTCGAGAGGAAACATCGCAAGTTTGTGTTGCAGATGGTTAAGTTTTGTGGCAAAACACTTTGTTTAAGAGTGCAGAAGTTCTTAAAGGGAGAAGCATGCGGACGAGATTCTCGATAGAGAATTCGTGAAGTCCAGCGAGCCGTCAGATTTCGCGGAGGAGCAAGGAGGTTACGATGGTTGTTTCGGCAAGCGGAAGCTCAGGAGAGAGAGGGTCGTAGATTCACGCCAACAAGGACCGTTGGGTCTACTCGTGAAATTCCATTTCGGGGTTTTGTGGGTGGAAGGACCGAAGCCTCGGCGCTTGGATTCGCGAAATTGCGAAATCCGAAACCTCGACACAGCAGAAGATTTCATAGTGGGGCCAGTACTTGGACACGTGGCGGGGTCCGAGCAATTCAGTATTTCAGGGTTTGAATGAATGAGGGTAAGCCAAGAGGTTGGCGGATTAAATCCCCGAAACACGAAAGATAGAACTTCAGGACTCGGAAATTCGGGGTTCGCGGTGACATAAGGCTGGGATCGCGAGTTTAGGACCCCCAATACCCGAAATAGCGAAATTACACGAGCTAGCAGATCACGAGGAGGCGACGGGTGGCAGAAGCCCACGTCAACTAGAGATTTGGTGAAGAGATGCGTGGAAGAATGTGGAGGTTCCCGACAAGGGTTGTGGGTCCCGGAGCAGGCATGCAAGTCTTTCAGGATTTCTGGACCGGAAGGTAGAAGAGACATAAATCTCTTGTATATAGAGCTCTCGGGGCGCGAAATAGCATCGACCGTTGGATCAAGGGAAAGCTCCAGAACCATTGATTTCTTGTGGAGGTGGAACCTTAGCGTTCCAGCGTTTATCGAAACTCGGCATATCTTCGTTCGGAGGTCTGAAGGCACAGCCGCTTGACCACAAGACTCGCGAAGTCGCGAAGTCCGACCTCCCGAAGTGTGAAGGGAGATTCGTCGAGGTTTTCTGTGGGTGCAGATTTCCCGAAAGGGAAATAGAAGAGCCAGTTCGAGAAAGTTCTTCGGGCCAGAGGAATAGAGTGACCCTGTGTGCGTGGACTTCCGACCTGCGGGTTGGGAGGGCTACGCCACCAAGACTGAAAAGAAGTACATAGGGATAGCTTGAAGAACATATTTGATCAAAATGAGCCTACTAGAGATATTAAGAGATCAGAAGGTCCAGCTAGCTAGCTACTTCTAGAGGCAAGAAAGAAGATCCTCCTAGGCGTAATTTCACACAGTCGAGTCTAGGAGAGGGGATCCTAGATATTTGGATGGAAGGAAGATCTGGGAGAAGCCCAAGGTGTGGGAGATGTGAAATACAAGAGGAAGGGAGGTGTTAAACAAAAAAATATGGGATTTGACATTATTAATGGAGGTGCCTAAGACTTCCATAAAATCATCCAAAATTGATGTGAGAGCCTTGGCCTCCCTTGTAGAGGGAACTCCCATCAACATTGTGTCATCCACAAATTGGTTGTGGGACAGGGGGGAGGATTAATTATGCATAGCAAGACCTTGAAGATGTTGGGAGAGAATGGTCACTTTGATGCCTCTACCTAAGCCTTCCGCCATAAGAATGAAAAGAAAGGGGGACAGAGGGTCACCTTGTCAAATACCTATGGATGGCCGAAAAGGGGGTGAGGGGGATCCATTGAGCATAATAGATCAAAAGGATGAGGAGATGAGTTGCATAATCCAGTTAACCCAGGATGGGTGGAATCCAAAAGCCATCAGAATTTCCTTTATACACTGCCAACTTAACTTATTAAAATCCTTGGACATATCTAATTTGATAAGAATTCCTGGGGTTCTGGTAGTTTTCAAAGAGTGAACCACCTCATTGGCCAAGATAATGTTATCCAGGATTTTGTATCCCTCTACATATCCTCAATGTTCTAGACCTACCAATATAGGCATGAGGGGTTTTAGTCAAGAGGCAATGACCTTTGTGATTATTTTATAAATAAAATTGCATAGGGATATGGAACGAAATTGCGAAGGGTTAGTGGCTTGGGCTTCTTTGGGAATGAGAGTAATGAAAGTAGCATTCAAAGTGGGGAGGATTCCAAATATTCTTCGAGACTCGAAGACTAGAGCCCACACATCCATTTTGACAATGGGCCAACAATGATGGAAAAAATCAGTTGTAAATCCATCAGGACCATGGGATTTTCCCGGGGCCAGGCCTATGATGGTCGCCTCTACTTCAACAAGGGATATGGGGCGCAACAGAATATCATTTTTTCATTAGTGAGAATCTTTGGGATATGTCGTGTGATGGAATAGATGGCAGTTGAGCGGTCTCGTTGAGGTTCAATTAACAGGGTATTGAAAAAATAAATTAGTTCATGCTCAGTATCATGATGGGCAATGAGTTTATTACCTTGGGAAGAGTTGAGCAAAGTGATCTGATTGGAATTCCTTGGTTGAACCATAGAGTGATGGAAAAAATTGGTATTGTTTTCTCCCTCCTTAAGCCATTGAATCCTAGATTTCTACCTCCATAGAATTTCCTCATGCTCACGCCTTTCCTCTAGTTGTTTGGAAATTTTCTTCTTGGATAAGGAAGATTTCGCTCCAACCCTTATCAATGGATTTTCGTTGCAAATATACCAATGTTTCCTTTATTGAAATATATTCCCAAAGACATCCTTATTCCATGACTTAAGGTGGTGCTTTAGGGCCTTAAGTCCTTGTTGAAAGCAATACATCAAGGTACAACTAGCTATGTCAGCTCCCAAACACCATTTGTGAATATTTGCCTGAAAGTTTAGATGCATGAGCCATAAATTTTCAAATATGAAGGGTCTCTTACAAGGGATGCCTTGAACATCGATGTTTAGATAAATGGGCCAATGATCAGAACATATAGCTAGTAGTATATTGGCCTCCATTTGAAGCCTTGAAAGCATTAGTGGTTAAGAGACCAAGAACATGTCTAAGCGGTTGGCCACTTGTTGATTTCCCCCTCTTCGATTGTTCCATGTAAAGACCCCATTTATGATTTCCATTTCAATCAATCTAAGATCTCGGATGAAGGATTTAAAGGCCTCACTATCCTGATCCAAGCATCGGATGCCTCCTTTGTTTTCCTTCAATGTGGAAATAAGATTGAAGTCTCTACCTAAGATCCATAAATTGACTCCTATGATATCTCCAAGATTCTACAAGGAGATGAGAAAATCAAGCTTTTCCTACAGCTGGTGGGGCCCATAGAGATTGGTGACGAAGCCAGAAGTATCAGCCCCAATGGGCCTCAAGCGGGCTTAGAGGCTTCTAGGAGTGGTAAAGAAGTTATCTATGGTCACTAATGCCAGATTCCAAAGGATGGTGATGCCACCAGAGGCTCCTTTTACATCAAGGGAAATTGAATGCCCTGCTCTCTATATTATCTTTACAATGTTGTCTAGAAAAGAGATAGAGCATTTAGTTTCCTGCACGCAAAAAAAGAATGTCTATTGTTCAAAGATTACCTTGTTTCACAAGAGTTTTTGCTTACTCTTTCCATTGGGGTCTCTTATATTCCATGATAGCACTTTCATTGGAAACTTGGGTGAGGGAGGGTTGGAGATAACCCGTGATCAATGCATTCTAACTAGAGTTCACCAAGATGTCCCCAATCTCTTGAAGCAGCTACAAATTGGAATTTTGGCCTCTTCCCTTGTCATCTTTCAAATGTAGGCAACGAAGACCATTTCTACATAAAGAACAAGTGTTGAAACCTTGCAATTTTTGTGTTTGAAAAATTAGTGTGAAGAGGTTGGAGATTGTAATGTTAATTGTGAGAATGTGAGTAAATCGGGCCAAATCGAAGTTGAGATCGAGGAATAGATTGCAGTGGAACTTCAAAGTGTGTGTAGGTTTCAGAGATCCCAATTAAAGGTTCCATGCTTCAAGGTTCTAGTACGTAGACTCCATGTTAATATAACATGTTTTGATAAGGAAGGAACGTGGAAGCATAGAGTTCCAACATTGGTGTGCATTTGTGCATGTCATTCTAGCATCTTGAGGTTCCAAGTTCGACGTCCATACCCAAGTTTCCAAGCTCCAAATTTATCGAACCAGAGCCAAATAATAAGCGAGAAGGTTGGTTAAGTATTTTCCAATGGTTGGTGGCTCAGTGACCGTTTGACAAACCACCAACCGGACTGGATTCATAATAGAAAAAAAGGAAGTTGGAGGAGTATTGCATCAGTGACCCAATAGATTTATATTTCAGTGGCCCGATGATCCTATTTCTCCCAGTGGCCTAGTGCTCGGTTAACATAACCACTAGACAGACCTAAGTTTGTTAGTCGACATTCTGTCAATCGGGACAGAGAGGGGAGAAGATACACAGGTTTTATTTCTCCAAGTGGCCAGTGACTCGGCTAACAAATATGTTAATTGACAAGGTTTCAAAGATAGCAAGTCTTCCCGATTTTTATATTTGTTGAACAAATCAGTGAAATCCATTCGATGGAGATTTTAAGAATGAAGCAACTAAAGGATAGAAAGGAAAATTTCAAGTTAGTAAAGAAAAGGTCAGAGTTCAAACTTTAGAAAGGGAATGGTGAAATTGATTTTAGCAGAGAGAGAGAGAGAGTGAGTATTAATCGATCATTGGCATCATTTTGGTATCAGAGCATGGGATGCTCTGAAAGAGAGAGTTAAAGTTTTAAGTTGGGAAATTGCATGTTTGTTGCAAAAGAATATTTTTGTTGGTTGCTAAGATTGTAGATTGTCTAGATTTTTTAAGAAAAGCTACATATTATTGTGTTTGCGGGTATTGTTGAGATTTGAAGGTATTGTGATAATTGTGTTTAGATATGATCTATGATTGTAAGAGACAAGTGGAAGTACAAATATAGTGAGATGTTTACAAAGTTGCTGAAGAATGTATGATTTGTGCTATTCAGAAGACTAAAGGGAAGAGATGGTGGCTAGAAGAATCCCTCAAGCTAGTGGAGCTTGAATAGTGGAGAGTGAGGAGTGGATAAATCTCAGAGACAAGTTCCAAAATAGATAAGGACCAGAGATACCAATAGACTAGGTTGAGAGGAATACCTAGGTGAGGTATTTAGCAAGGTGAAAAATACTTATTGAAGAAGAAGAGGCACAATGTTGCCTAAAAGGGAAGTTAAAGAAGAAAGTGAGCACAATAAATCTTAGAGGAAAAGCGCAGTGAAAAGAAGGGCTTAGTGAAAGGGTATGCCATAGAAAAGTGAAAGATTAGTGATCTGAGAAAGAGGACAAGATTTGAAAAATAATTTTTCAAGGATGGCACTTAAAATCATAGGTGTTAGAAGAGGTTAGAGAAGGAAACCAACAGCAGAGGAATTAGTGACAAAGACGAGGAACATTCAAGAACATTTGCAGACCATAGAGACAACTCGGAAAAAGAGGAATTGAAGCAAGTGATCAGAGTGATGAAGAAGAATCACAAGAGGATATGGCGGTAAAATAATAATAGAAAGGTGTAGAAGAAAGGATTGTAAAGGAAAGCATGAAGGTAAGTTCAAAACCTCAATTAGAAGTTCTTATGTATGAAGGAAGTCTTGATGTAGAAGAATTGATTGATTGGATTGATCCATGGATAAGTATTTTGAATATGAGGAGATAACAAATAACAAAAAGGTTAAATTTGTTGTTACAAGATTGAAAGGACATGTTTCATTATGGTGGGATAGAATAGTAGCTAAGTTAAAGTCGAAATTCATGCCAAAGGACTATTTCACACAATTGTTTAGGAGACTTCAGAATTTGAGGTAGAAGGAAATGAGTGTGAAAACTTATATAGAATAATTTTACAAGTTAACTATAAGGGCAGGTCACATAGAAGAAGATTTGGAAAAGGTAGCAAGGTATATAAATGGCTTAACATTCAACATCCAGGATGAGATTAACTTATTATCTCCAAGAACAATGGAGGAAGCTTATCAACTTTCACTCAAAGCAGAAGAAAAGATATCCAGGAAATAAAATCAGTATCTAGAAGACAAAAGTAGTTATTTTAGAGCTAAGAGGCAGCATGATGACAACAATTCAATCCAGAATTATGAAGGAAGAGAAGGAATTCCTCCAAGTCAAACTCAAATTTCAAGGGAAGGTCATTCATACAAAAGAAGAATATCACATTCAGAAGGTGAATATTTTTTGGTTAAGTGTTTTAAATGTAATGAGTATGGTCATAGATCTTATGAACATCCAAATTTTCTACATGAAGATCATACTAATCAGATTATACAAGTTGAAGATGAAGAAAGTGAAGGACCATCATTGTTGTTAAAAAGGCTACTTCTCAAGCCAAGGAAATCATTGAGCAAATACAAAGGAAATCTTTGTTTAGGACCACTTGCAAGTCAAAAGGTAAGTGTTGTAAAATTATTATTGATGGTGATAGCACAGATAATTTAGTATCTCTTGAAATGGTTGATAAATTGAGTTTGGAAAGGTTTGTTCATCCTACACCTTATAAAGTGTCGTGATTACAAAACGGACATCAGATTTTAGTAAGCGAACAATGAAATATAGGTTTAAGATAAGAATATATTGAGATGAGGTGCTTTGTGATGTAATAACCATGGATGTTTTCATGTTTTGTTGGGAAGACCTTGGCAATCTAATAAAAGAGAAAGTTATGATGGGAGAAACAATACCTATACCTTTGAAAATAATGGTGAGAGACACACTTTGTTACGATTGAAGGATGAAGGTGCAGCAACAAATATTAGTAATCAAATATTGATGATGAGTGAGGAGGAGTTTTTGAAACAGGGAAAAGAAGATGCAGAATATACATTACTTGAAAAAACAGAGACATTGGTTGCAGACCTTGAGGTAATTGATTTGGCTTTAGAAAATCAAATTTTGTTAAGTGAGAATGAAAATGTGATGACTAATGAGTTGTTTAATGAAGTGTTGACGATAAAAAAACATAGATGAGGCAAAGGAATTTATTGTAGAAGAGAATTTTACAGAAGAAGTTGTGATGGAAGACAATAGTGAAGAAATTGTAACAAGTGAACGGCGGGAGAGTGAGCAAGAGGTTATCTTAAGAGATAGCAAGAAGGTTTTGTGTGAGAAACCACAATTTGATGTTGAAAACAATATGGGTAAATATTGTTGTGAGCAAGTTGTGGAAAAGGAAGTATTTGTTGATTCCAAGAAGGAAAAAGGGGAGAATGAAACGATGACTTTATTTCAAGTTTTCATGGCAGTTATCTATATGGGAGTCATTTTTATGGCTGAGATTGGGCTTCCAAATCCTAATGAACAAATTGTTTTCTTTAATATGTTTGCTTCATATGCAAGTGTGATCAAAGAAAATAAGGACAGACTGAAGGTGAAAATTGAAGAGATGAGTAATGAGAATAATTTAGTTATGCAAAAGAGATGGTTAAGTTTTTATGACAATCAAGTTCATGAGGAAACCAAGTTTCAATATGAAAGCACTAAAGTACGATTAAGAAGCAAA
Source organism: Picea engelmannii (assembly GCA_009831015.1). NCBI lineage: Eukaryota > Viridiplantae > Streptophyta > Pinopsida > Pinales > Pinaceae > Picea > Picea engelmannii. Next base: position 579,967 of record ML776697.1, read on the forward strand.
GCAGGTCTACATCTAGCTAGCAGACCTTGGGATCCAAGGGGAAACTATATGAAGAAAGCATTCTATTTTTTTTTTGTGGATGCACCTAAGTTTATTTCACACTTTCGAGTGAAAACTACAGAAATGACAACAACATTGAAGAACTTATGGACAGGAGTCCATGAAGAGTTTTTGTTCCCTAGGAGTCTGATGTTAATTGTGAGACTGTGAGTAAATTGGGCCAAATCGAATTCGATATTAGGGAACATATTGAAGTGGAATTCCAGAGTGTGCACAGGGTTCAAAGATCTCAATTAAAGGTTCCATGCTTCAAGGCTCTGGTACGCAGACTCCATGTTAATATAACATGCTTTGATAAGGAAGGAACGTGGAATCGCAGAGCTCCAACATTGGTTTGCATTCATGCATTTGATTCCAGCATCTCGGGGTTCTAAGTTCGACGTCCATACCTAAGTTTCCAAGCTCCAAATTCAACCGGACCGGAGACAAATTACAAGCGAGAATGTTAATTAAGCTTTTTCTGGTGGTCAGTGGCCTGGTAAGGCCTTAATAATGGCTTTGACATTAGCAATTTTAATTGCAAGGGTACAAGGATGTTTAAAGAGATCGTGGTTGCTCACTATTAGATTAAATTATGCATCCAACAAACATGCAAGACAAATTTATATGTAATATGGTAGTTTCACAACAAATATCATATAATAAATTGATAATATTCCCTAGAAAAATTAGGAAGACAATGGTTAAAGGTGGTGCTAAGAGTAAAATATAGCATCATTGTGCCCAAGTTTAATCAAATGGCGATTGTTAACTTTCCAACTAAATGTTTGCTAACAATCTCTATGTTAATGCCATTGAATGTGGTTCAATTGAATTAGATGAACTTAGGTAATAAAAACTAGATTAGAAATATCATCTCATAAATTGTCATGATATTGGCATTTTTTAGGTCCTTAACTTCCAATGCACTTTTCAAGGCCTTCTTATGCATTTTTCGAGGCTTTTAAGCTCAACAATGTGGGTCCTATCTTAATCTATAAAATTTCTTTCCAAAGAGTTAAAGAAGACTCAAAACCTTTTTGCAAATGAGCATATCAATCACATCACTTCTAATAGATAAGTTACCACCATTCTAGCTACTATGTATTGACATGTACATTGCAATTTTTTTCACTATTTATTCATCAATAGAATTTTATTTTCATTAGAGTCATGTGCTTTATTGTTCTTGTGTTTTCTCTACAATATTATGTGTTCTTTCATTTCATTATCAATCCAATCTAGATCAATGGTATTAAAGAAATGTTCTCTTTGATGTGTTTGTGCATGTCCCCATGAGGTAAGTGCACAAGAAGTTGGTCCTCGAGCTAATTGAACCTAGTGAATATTTTCCTCACCAACCCAAGTGACCTCCCATGGTAGATGAACCAAAGAAAGACAACAAAGTATGAGATCCTATCAATTTCTTTCTCTAGGAAGCACTTGAGTGACAAAAAAACAAAATGATGGGTCATTTTGTTCAAATCCTACAACAACTCTCAACAACAATGAAGGCACCTTCAACAAGTGGTTATTTTAAAGGAATGTCACCCTTCAAGGTGCAAATTAATTTTGATATCCTTATGTTTTAAATAAAGATAGATGAAAAATATTTCGAGAGATGGTTAGATCGACTAGAGGGTTATTTCTCTGTTCACGACTTTTCCAACAATGAAAAGATAACCTTTGCATTCTTGAATTCCCTTCCCCGTGTAAAACATTGTTGGGATACTTACTATGTTCAAATGGTTGGAGATGATTATGAACATATGTGGTATAGCCCACTTGGGGGGATTTCATTGATGCCCTCAAGGAGAAGTATCACCTTGTTTGAAACTTTGAAGATCAATACATGAGATGGGCAACCTTGTGCCAAGGTAAAGACCTGAATATGCTAGACCACACCAATACTTTCCATACTTTGTGTGTAAAGTTGGGTATTTATGACTCTGAATGGCACTTATTTCTCAAATATCATAGTAGACTACACAAGTACATCCAAAGTGAAATGGAGTTTATAAACATCTCTTTGCTAGGCATCGCTCATTGTTATGCCTTCAAAAATGAGGAAGAATCTTGACATAAGGGTAAGAAAGAGTTTGAGGGCAAAAATCCATCACAACAAAAGAAGGGTAAAGGAATCCCTAACCCTCAAAATAAAGGACATGCCAAGGATAACCAACCTAAAGACAACTAGTCCAAGCAACATGAAAAGAAGTTGAATAAGGACATAAGTAAATGGCATAACACCCATAAAATACACTGGCACAACAATGACTAATGTCATTCTAGACAATTATCATTGGTCAAACTAAAAGACTTAGACTTTGATCTCGCCTTGACACCACGAGATCCCATGGATAGGAAAAAAAAAATCATCGACATGGAACCCAATGTTATTATCGCCACAACAAAGGTCTATCTAGAGGTACCAAAGGATTCCAAGGAAGGTGAGTGCCTCTTCTACTCATGGATGTGGGTAAAGGGGACATTGATTCATTTCATTGTTGACAACAAAATCCAAAAGACTATAGTCTCTGCAAAGGTCATCAATGTTGGGAATGTGTTATATTATTTGAATCTCTTAGATTGAGAGATATTTCATCTTCATAGTCTAGTTAGAACCTAGAGCAAACAAAATCACCATGAACACTAAGGCCTCTACAAGAGGTCACTCTACACAATAGATACAAGTAGAACAATTGGTGGAAGATACATAGATATATTCACCTCACCTTTAGGAATATGTTTTCACTACTAGGTAGATCATGCAACTGATTTGACACTAAGTGACCCTCTATCCATGGCATTATATACAAACTCTCTTATGGAGAATGAGAATATCAATACTCAGATATGGTAGTGATTCCAACTTCATTCCTACATATCATAGATTGTTCCAAAGTTTAAAAAAAATCAAACTTTCACCTTTGAGATGGAATTTTGTGCAATATGGCCCATCTTTATGTTCCTCTAGGAAAGTGTGATAAGATGATTTGAGAGGCGCACTAGAATGGGGTGGAAATCCATTTTGGTATGGAGAAGATAGTGTCAATGTTGTAGAAGTACTTCCATTGGGAAAAGATCCAATAGGATGCTAGCAAATATATTAGATCATGTGTTTATTGTGCAATCACTATACTCACAATCAAGACGCAGGCATTGTTGTGGGCATTAATCTCCATGTATTTTATGTCAAGTTTGCACTGCACTCAACCAATCATAGTCAAGATTGTGTTTTGTGGTTATTGATTGGTTCTCTAAGTCAGTAATTTTGGCACCCAACAAGAAGAATGTCATAGTGGAAGCCATTGGAAAAGCTCTTCTTGGAGCATGTTTGGGTTCATTTTGGGTTGCCAAAGATTGTGGTCTTTGGGACAACAAGGCCTTAAATATCCACTGGTCTAACCTTTGGTCTATGATGGACACCAAGCTAACCAAATCCATTTTCTTTCATCCCTAGACTAATGGACATACAAAGGTGGTTGAAAATAAGATGATTGTACATATCTTCAAAATGTACAACCCCAAACATCCATGTAGGTGGGATAATGTTTTCCATATGTTTAATATGGCTACAATAGGTTTCTTCACAATTCTATCAGCAATAATGCTTTTTAGGGGTGCCTGGTGTTCCAACTATTGGCCCCAATTTATGTAGCTATTCCCATTGCATCAGTATAGGAAGAGTCCTCCCATGCTCATTATGAAGCAAATAAAGCAACAAATATGTTGAACGGATCCAATGCATCCAACAAGAAGTTATTGATATTTTGTAGAAATCCAATGTAAAAGTAGAAGCAACAAAACAATCAACATTGGGTTCCACACACGTTCTAGGTTGGTGACAATGTATGGTTGCATTTACAAAAACAACAACTCATATGCCCCCACAAGAAGCTCAAACCACTTCATTATGTACCTTACACCATCACCAAGGTCATGGGTGACCATGATTTTGAACTGAATCTCCCACCCTTCCTCAGCTTATACCCTATATGTAATGTGGATTTGCTTCAACCATACTTCCCACCATTATTGGACACCTCAGAGGTGACAAAGCACTTATCCACTACAAATCGAAACCTTGACTGCAATGAGCAAGTTATAATGGACTAGATCATGGATACCAAGTTTAAAAGCATGCACCTGTTGATTAATTGGGTTGGTTGTCATTGATGTCAACCCTTGAAGAAAGTCTGGTAGCGAATTTTGGTAGCACAAAGGTTTGGGTAATGGACCCAAGTTTGTTTGATGTATAATGGTGTGAGTTTTGATATATATGCAAGTAAGACTATTCTAGATGGATTGTACATGTCATGTCATTTCTAATGGTATGTGGAACGTCACATAACTCCTCACGGTTAGAGAGTTATGGCCATGTAAAGTTGGAGAACCTGCATGAGTCATCTAGAAGCCCCAAAAGGTCAAAGTAGTCAAAGTGCTTGCAAAGAAGATATTATTTAAATAATAAAGTGAAGTGACAAAGTCAAAAATGATTATTTAAATAATAAAGTGAAGTGACAAAGTCAAAGAGGATTATTTAAATAATAAAGTGAAGTGACAAAGTCAAAGAGGATTATTTAAATAATAAAGTGAAG
>ML776697.1:603688-616316 GCA_009831015.1 Picea engelmannii
ACACACACACACATGCAAAGAATATAACACATACCCAACATGGAAAGATATCATTTCCATTGATGACAAAGGGGGAGAGAGGCATGTTTCCAGAGGAGCATTGATCATAGATATGCAGCCATGGTTCCAAGGGGAGCATGAGTGATATGATTTCATTATTGCATCAGAGTGTTGCCATCAATGCGAAAGGGGGAGATTGTTGATTAATTTGGTTGGTTTTCATTGATGTCAACCCGTGAAGAAAGTCAGGTAGCGAATTTACGTAGCATAAAGGTTTGGATAATGGGCACAAGTTTGTTTGATGTATAATGGTATGAGTTTTGATATATTTGTAGATAAGACTATTCTAGATGGATAGTACATGTCATGTCATTTCTGGTGGTATGTGGAATGTCACATAATTCCTCACGGTTAGAGAGTTATGGCCATGTGAAGTTGGAGAACCCTCATGAGTCATCTAGAAGCCCCAAAAGGTCAAAGTAGTCAAAGTGCTTGCAAAGAAGAGATTATTTATATAATAAAGTGAAGTGACAAAGTGAAAAAGGATTATTTAAATAATAAAGTGAAGTGACAAAGTCAAAGAAGATTATTTAAATAATAAAGTGAAGTGACAAAGTCAATGAGGATTAATTAAATAATAAAATAAATGAAGAACTTTCTAATTATGGAAAGTGGTTATAAGAAGGTTAACCCTAAAATGAGGAAAATGGGTTAAGTGGTCAAGTGGCTACTGGATACATGGACAAGTGGAAAATTGGGCAAAGTTGGACATAGGTGACTATGTGGACAAAGTGACCTAGAATATGCTTCTAAGGAAGCTACTTGGAGAGTATAAATAAGAGGCAAGGCTCTCTCATTTTGATCACACTTGAGCATATTGAATATCTACAGGTGACTGAGGTAACCAAAGGATATCTAAGCCAAATTTCAGAGGAAAGGTGAAGTAAAGAAGGCCGAAATTCAAGGGAGGATAAATTATTTTCTAAGGTATGTTATTTACAGGTCATCTCACCATTTTTGCAATAAATTTTTTTCTAGAATGATCCAGATCGTGAAATTGGGAGGCCATTGAGGAAACATATCCAAGTACTTGTGGTACTAACTTCAGCTTGTGGGTCATTGTATTTTTGGAGTTACAGTTCATGGAAAATAGGGTTTGTCAAAATTCAGTAAGACCAAATGTGTTGGTTAGAGTACACTCTGTAGTATTATGTCTACAATTTTCATATCCATACAACAAATATTTCATGCGGGGAACGCTCTACAAGTTTGCTCTCTAGAATAAGTCAAAATTCAACAAGGTATGTCATTTTTGCTATAACTCATTTTCTGAGAGGTTTCAAGTAGTGACACCTGGTGGAATTGCATAAAACACACTGAAGAACATTGTGTACTATTTTCAAATCTTTATTCATTATAGGTACATAGTTATGATTATTTCAAGTTAGGGTTGTTGACTAATCCAAAACTAGTCATGTGAGACTAAAGTAAAGTTTGATGAAAATGCTAGTCTTTTGTTGTTAAAGTTAAGGAAGCTTTGTAGGTTGAAGCATAGCTTGGTGCATGGTTGATGCACTTGTTTATGGTACAAGTTGATTACAGGTTGTTTGGTACAGGTTAGTGCATGGTTGATGCACTTGTTTATGGTACATGTTGATGGATGGTTGATGCATGGTTCAGGTTATTGGTACAGGTTGTTTGGTGCACATTGATTCGTACAGGTTTACAACAGTGTATCTCACAGTGATAGTGTGACAATGGTTCCATCATTCTACTTATACGTCAGGGTGGTTGGACGGGGCAAGGACAGGTAGTTGTAGCCACCTTCTGGTTGTAGCCGGAGAATGTAGGGGGTTGTAGCCTCCTTCTGGTTGTAGCCATAGAATTGAGGAATTGGAGCTTCCCTCGGGTTGTAGCCTGAGAAACTAGGGGTTTGGAGCCTCCTTCCAATTGCAGCTGGAAAACAAAGGAAGTTGGTTCTTCCAGTGAATGTAATTCTTCAAGACATATAAGAAAAATCATTATGTGGTTTTCTCTCGCTTTGGGTTTCTACGTAAAAACATTGGTGTACTGTGTATGTATATGATTGTTCATTTGTTCATTATTTATTTACTCTACAAATATTGGGTGATGATGCTACATTGATATAACACTTGCATTATATGGTTAAAAAGGATTACATTTCTCTATTACTGATTCACTCCCCCCCCCCCTCTTAGTAATCCAACAATTGGTATCAGAGAAAATCACTTCAGAAATCAGTTTAACCATTGAAAGGTAGATCATGGAGAGCAACAACATGTACAAAAATGGAATACCACAGTTTGATGGAAAGAAGTATGCATTTTGGATTATAAGAATGAATACATATATACAGGCACATGGATTTGAAATTTGGCAAACGATTGTAGATGGATACACAGCACCAACAGTTCCGTTGACAAATGAAAAAGCAATGAAACTCAGTCAGAATAATTCCAAAGCCACAAATGCACTTCTGAATGGTCTTGGAGAATCGGTATTCATTAAAGTTGCACATTGTAAATTCGCTAAAGAGATTTGGGACAAACTTTGAAATATTTATGAAGAAGATTCAAAAATCAAAGTTGCAAAGCTTCAAACTTATAGATGTTTGTTTGAACAACTAAAGATGAAGGAAGATGACATTGCAACTTACTTTTTAGGAGTCAATGAAACAGTAAATGAAATCTTGGGATTGGAAGAAGAAATCAAAGAATCCGTAATTATTCAAAAGGTACTAAGATCTCTTCCTATGAGATTTGACCCTAAGATATCAACACTAGAAAAAAGAGCAGATCTAAACTCAATAAGCATGGACGAACTACATGGAATCTTCACAGCATATGAAATGAGAATTGAATAGGAAAATCCAGATATAAAAGAAGCATCCAAAAAGTCAAAGCAAAAGGGAAAGAAAAAAGAAAAAGAACATAGCAGTAGCAATGACGTCTCGGAAGATAATGAAGAAGCGGCCAACTATGTTAGAAGATTGAACAAGAGAACCAACGACAAGTATAGAGGTCAACTTCCTTTGATTTGTTTTAATTGTGATGGTATTGCTCATTTTGCTAAAAAAAGTTCTCATAAGAAAAAGAGAAATGATGAAGGTTACTCAAATAACAAACAAACATATAAAGGCAAAAGAACCACAAAGAAAGTTTTCAAGAAAAGCTTATGCACCAAAGAAGACATCTCATCATCAGATGAAGATGAAGTTAGTGAAAGTGAGATAGAAAGAGTTATATTCATGGCAGTAGAAGACTCTGATAAATAAGACTTCGAAGAATAATATGAAGAGGCAGAAGTTGACTACCGAGAAGAATTGTTGTGTGCTATAGAAATTATCAGAAGAAAAACAAGAAACTACAAGCGGAACTAGACAAGAAAGAAGACACTCAGGAACTTGAACAAATGATCACAAATTTGAAGGTTCAAATTGAAGAAGCACTCAAAGATAAGCTAGAAGGAAGAGATAGGATCATTGGAAATTTGGAAGCATAAATTGTCACATTAAGAAAGGATCTTCAAAAGAAAAAAATGAAGAACAGCTCAAAAGTTTTGAATGACATTATCAGCAATCAAAAATCTTATCATGATAAGTCTGGAATTGGATACAATCAGATAGAAAAGGGATCAAGCTCCAAAACAACAAAACAAGAAACATATGCAGAAATATATGCAGAAACAATCAAAGGGGATAGGAAGGTATACAAAGAAAATTACAGGGACACTCCTCCACCGAGAAGATTCAGATTTCGGAATCAATGACCGACAGAAACAGATAGGCCTTAGGAAGAAGAAGGATTCATAAGAGTACCTCTTTTCAGAATATCTTCAACTCCCAGGTATCAAACTATATTTTTTGGTTTATGTTATGCATGTAATAATTTTGGACATAAAGATGTGAATTGCAGAGCTAGCAACATGAACATAAACAACTTTGAAGGTTATACACGAAAGGGTTATCCAAGAAGGCCTAGTGAAACACAGAGAAGAAGTTACAACAGGTTTGAATCTTTGAGCACTGAAGTGGAATGCTACAAATGTAACAACTTTGGACACATGACCAAAGATTGCAGAATGGTAGTCCCTCCTAGAGAACCACAACAAAACAATGACAGTCACAAACAGGAACCTTAGAAAAGGACATAGATAAGAAAGCAGAATCAGTATAACAATGAAGAATGCACACTCGCTTTACAAGCTAAGCAGAAGAAACATGGTTGGTATGTTGACAATGTATGTTCAAAACACATGACAGGTGATAGAGACAAGTTTCTTACATTAAGAAATGAAAGAGATGGATCAGTCTCCTTCGAAAATGATGATTCAACTAAAATTATTGGAAAAGGCAGAGTCGGAAATGGGAACAAGAATACCAAGGCAGAAAATGTTCTACTAGTAGAATATATGAAACATAATCTTCTAAGTGTGAGTCAAATGTGTGACCAAGGTCATAAAGTTACTTTCGATTCACAAAAATGTGAGATAAGAAAAGAAGATTCAGGAAAATTGATTGCAACAGTCGCGAGAACTTCAAGCAACATATATGTATTAAGTGAAATTGAAAATGAAAAGTGTTGCCTAGGAAAGGAAGATGAAATTCGGTTATGGAACAGAAGAATGGGTCACATACATTTTGATAACCTTGTCAAAGTCAACAAATGGGAAACAATTAGATAAATGCCCCAGATCACGAAACCAACCAACATTTTATGCAAACATTGTCAACAAGGAAAACAAACAAAGACCATGTTTAAATCAAAAGAATATTCAACGAAAAGACCACTGGAAATTGTGCATATTGATCTAGTTGGACCAACTACAACAAAGGGTTTAAAAGGTGAGAAATACTTTATGTTATTGGTTTATGATTATACAAGAATGACTGCAGTTTGTTTTCTCATGAATAAGTCAGAATCTTTTGAAAACTTCAAGGTCTACAAGGAAATGGTCGAAAATAAAATGAATTCAAAAATCAAATGCTTGAGATCTAATAATGGGGGAGAGTTCACTTCAAAGAAATTTATGGACTACGGCAGCATGCATGGAATAAAAAGGCAATTATTTATTGCTAGGATACCTCAACAAAATCGAGTTGTTGAAAGAAAGAACAGGACAATACAGGAAATGGTTCAAACAATGCTAATGGATTCCAAATTGATAGATAAATTTTGGACACGGGAAGTTCATACAGTAGTTCACATTCAAAACAGATTAATGCTTAGAAAAAATACTGACAAAACTCCCTACGAGCTATGGAAAGGAAGACCGGAAAATGTGAAGCACTTCAGAGTTTTTGGAAGCAAATGCTACATCAAAAGAGAAGATGGAAGAATGGGAAAGTTTGACTCTCGTGTGGAAAAAGGAGTACTTGTTGATTACTCAAGTACAAGGAAAGCATACAAGTGTTACAACCTAAGATTGAACAAAGTTGTGGAAAGAATCAACGTAACAATTGATGAAACAAGTAGACAAGAATTAAAGGAAGAAGAAAATGAATCAATGGAACAACTTTACGAAGAAGAACTAGAAGATGAAAAAGAAGTAGAAGGGGAAGATGAACATGATCTGACAGAAGCAGAAGAGAAAGTTCAGCAAGTGCCTCCAAAGACACCTAGCAGATGAGTACAGAAGAATCATCCTTCATATCAGATTATCGAAAACAAAGATGCAGGAGTTGAGACTAGAAGAAGAATCCGTTCACTAAAACAAATGCACCTAGCACTCTCATCTATGATTGAACCAACCCGTTTTGAAGAGGCCAGCAAGGATGAATTTTGGAATAAGGCCATGGATGAATAATTGGATCAAATAGAGAAAAATGACACTTGGGAATTGGTTCCAAGACCAAAGGATAAGAATGTGATCGGCACAAAGTGGGTATACAGGAATAAATTGAATGAAGATGGACAGGTTACAAGGAACAAAGCTAAATTGGTATGTAAAGGATATGTATAGGTTGAAGGAATCGACTTTGAAGAGACATTTGCCCCAGTTGCCATAATGAAAGCAATTTGATTGTTTTTAGCTTACGCATGCTCCAAAAATATTAAAGTGTATCAGATGGACCTAAAATCAACTTTTCTGAATGGAGAACTTGAAGAAGTCTACATTGAACAACTAGAAGGACTTCAGTTGTCAGAGAACGCAGATTATGTGTGTAAATTAAAGAAAGTCTTGTATGGTATAAAATAGGCTCCTAGAGCATGGTACTCTAGATTGGATAAATATCTATGGCAAGCAGGGTTTATGAAAGGAAGTGCAAACAACAACCTCTACATCAAGATAACTCAAGATAGTATTTTATTAATTGAAGTTTATGTTGATGATATTATTTTTGGAAGTACTAATGATAGATTAAGCCAAAAATTTGGAAAGGACATGTAGAATGAATTTGAAATGACATTACTTGGAGAACTATCCTTCTTTATGGGTCTTCAGATACATCAAAGCAACCAAGGAATTTTTATTTTTCAAACCAAGTATATTAGAGAAATGCTATAGAGGTTCGGAATAGAAGATTGCAAACCAATTATCACTCACATGCAAACCAGTTGCAAGTTGAGCAAAGATGATAATTCAAAGTCTACAGATCAGAGGAAATACAAGTCAATGATTGGTAGCCTACTATATGTGATAGCATACAGACCATATGTAATGCAGGCAGTTGGACAAGTGGCACGATTTTAAGCAACACCAAAGGAATCACATGTATTAGCAGTGAAGAGGATTTTCAGATATCTCAAAGGAACAGAAGATTTTGGTTTATGGTATCCAGAAGGAAAGGATCTATCACTTATTGCCTACACAGATGCAGATTGGACAGGTTGCATTGATGACCAATGAAGCACCAGTAGAGCAGAGTTCTACTTGGGTGAGTGTTTAGTATCATGGCTAAGCAAGAAACAATCATCAGTATCTTTATCTACAATTGAGGCAGAGTATATTGCAGCAGCAACATGTTGTACACAGGTTCTATGGATGAAACAAACTCTGACAGATATATAGGTTGAGTATGATGAGTCCATTCCAATATATTGTGATAATACAAGCGCCATCAGTATCTCAAAGAACCCGATGATGCACTCCAAGACGAAGCACATTCCATTCAAGTATCACTTTCTACGGGAACAGGTTGCAGAAAATAACATCAGAGTTGAATATGTGGGCACAAAAGAACAAGTGGCAGACATCTTTACAAAACCGCTTCCACGGGAAGCCTTTGAGTATCTTCGCCAGAGACTCGAATTTATTTCTACTCCAAAATGAATGCTTTTGAATACTTATCTTATATGTCTTAGATGTACACGAGGAAGCACCATAAAGAGGACAGTTCAGGTTGGGAGATCAGACAAGTCAGTTAGGGGGAGCAACCTTGAATGGAAAGATATTGTTTCCATTGATGACAAAGGGGGAGAGAGGCATGGTTCCAGGGGAGCATTGGTCACAGATATGCAGGCATGGTTCCAGGGGGAGCATGAGTGATATGATTTTAGTATTGCATCAAAGCGTTGCCATCAATGCCAAAGGGGGAGATTGTTGATTAATTGGGTTGGTTTTCATTGATGTCAAACCTTGAAGAAAGTCAAGTAGTGAATTTACGTAGCACAAAGGTTTGGGTAATGGGCACAAGTTTGTTTGATGTATAATAGTATGAGTTTTGATATATTTTTAGGCAAGACTATTATAGATGGATAGTACATGTCATGTCATTTCTGGTGGTATGTGGAACGTCACATAATTCCTCACGGTTAGAGAGTTATGGCCATGTGAAGTTGGAGAACCCTCATGAGTCATCTAGAAGCCCCAAAAGGTCAAAGTAGTCAAAGTGCTTGCAAAGAAGAGATTATTTATATAATAAACTGAAGTGACAAAGTCAAAAATGATTATTTAAATAATAAAGTGAAGTGACAAAGTCAAGGAGGATTATTTAAATAATAATGTAAATGGACAACTTTATAATTATGGAAAGTGGTTATAAGAAGGTTAATCATAAAATGGGGAAAATGGGTAAAGTGGTCAAGTGGCTATTGGATACATGGACAAGTGGAAAATTGGGCAAAGTTGGACATAGGTGACTATGTGGACAAAGTGACCTAGAAGATGCTTCTAAGGAAGCTACTTGGAGAGTATAAATAAGAGGCAAGGCTCTCTCATTTTGATCACACTTGAGCATATTGAATATCTATAGGTGACTGAGGTAACCAAAGGATATCTAAGCCAAATTTTATATGAAAGGTGAAGTAAAGAAGGCTGAAATTCAAGGGAGGATAAATCTTTTTCTAAGGTATGTTATTTACAGGTCATCTCACCATTTTCGCAATAACTTTTTTTCTAGAATGATTCAAATTGTGAAATTGGGAGCCAAATGAGGAAACATATCCAAGTAGTTGTGGTACGAATTTCAGTTTGTGGGTCATTGTATTTTTGGAGTTACACTCCGTGGAAAATAGGGTTTGTGACTAGTCTTGAAACTAATCTAAAACAGATGTTTCGGGTAAAAACGTCATAACTTCTTCTAACAGATCCAAATTCAGTAAGACCAAATGTGTTGCTTAGAGTACATTGTTAGAATATGAAATATTGTGTGCTCGTTTTACCATTGACAATACCCTTGTCACCCAACCATAGGCCGAAACCACCCTCCGAGCACCTGAACCTTGACAGAGAATCATTCTGGAAGCAAACCCTAGGCTAGATATCCAAACAAAGGGTAGCGCACCTTTCCCCAAGGATAGCTCACCAACAAGAGCCGATCAGATAGTTCAAACCCTAGCCAAGAGATAGTCCAAGCGTAACTACTAGCTGCAGCAGCTGCAACAGCAGCTCTCCTCCAAAACTGCATAGAAACTGGGCAATTGCAGTGCGCACAAGTGCTGCTCTGCAATTCTAAGATTGCCTTCCAAAATGAGAACTGGACTCCTGTATTGATACTAATTATGGCTAACTGCCTGGGCCGACTTTTCATTCTAGGTATCTGTTTGTTCAGTATATATTATTATTTCTGGTCGACTTCTTCTCTTGGAGGCTAATAACCTAATATAAATTATCTTCTTGAGCTGACAAGTCTTCTAGGGTTATTAGCCAACTCATTAAGGTTTATTCTTACTTCCCGAAGTATTCTATCCTTGTCAAGTTTACACGTGGAGGTAAATACCTCCCGCATCTACCATAATATCAACACTCCCTCCTAGCTAGGGAGGTATTACAGGTAATGGTCTTGATCACAAAACACACCATTCACCCGGTAGCATCAACATAGTTATATAGCACCATTATCATTGTCAGTTGCATCATCTCTCGAAACCATACTCTATCTGAGTAATCAGACACGATGCTCACTCCACAGAGTGATACAAGAGCCATTCTTCTAATCTAGAAGAGTAAATGTTCTAAACCATTTTCTATCTGAAAAATCTATGTTGATCATTCATCTAGCTGATAATTATTTTCAATAAACTGTTGATAGTTTTCAAGGCAATCAGAACAAAATAGAACACAATTGTGTCTATCCATAGTAGTACATAACTACAATCCAGTGGTACACTACCATATCAAGTAACACACAAGTACTTGATCAGCAACATATAGTCATGAACAGTGGAACATATCCACCACAGTAGTATACATCTATTGTCATACAGTCTTCATAACAATCATCTAATAGCAACTTGCACAGAAACAATGATATGATATAAATTGAATCATCTGGGCCAATCTTTCACTCATATCTGTGAGATCTGAAAGAATATCTTCTCTCAGTGTAGAACATCAACAATGGGCTATCTGCCCTATTCTTCTCAAACAATGAAGAATGATTGTTTATGATTTCTGAACCTGGACCATTCCTCACCCTGGGCCATTCCTCCTACACTAATCAAAGTGCACCCTAAAGAGAATGTATAAACCCTAAGGAATGTTTGTCCCTGATTGTTGAGCCTGGACCATTCCCCACCCTGGGTCATTCCTCCTACACTAATCAAAGTGCACCCTAGAGAGAATGTATAAACCCTCAGGAATGACTATCCGTACCATTTCCTCTATTAACCACAAGAGAAAAAGATTGTCCTGTATCAACCTCCAAAACTGACCATTCCTCATGTTAACTACAATGAGAAATCGATGTCCGATGAGGCAGGCCAGTCTTCTTGAGTAACCCTCAAGAAGAGAGATTTCCCTAGACCACTCCCCATGTTAACCACAATGAGAAGTCGTTGTCCATGATACATCAGCAAACTGGACCATTTCCCATGTTAACCACAATGGTAAATCGTTGTCCGTAAAAAATATCAATCCACTTTCTGAACAGGAAAGCATCTGTCCAAGATGGACTATTTTTCAATCTTGAAAAATGAATGTCCTCAATAATATTTTCAGTGCTCCCTCCCAACCTGGGAGTCATCTCTTCCTTTTTCAATAAGGAATTAGTCTCCACGAGCTCCAGCTTGAGTATGCAAACTCTTTCATCTTGGGTAGAAGCTTTACCAAAATGTCTGCTTATCTTCTCATCTATGGAGATATGTATTGGAGAACCACTTTCTCCTTTCTAGACTTCATCATGGATAATGTAATGCTTGATTTTAAATGTACTTTAGTCTGGGACACTGATTTTCTGTGAAGGCTTCATGTAACTATGAACAATAGAGTATATCATTGTTGGAAAACTAGAACATATCCATGTGGCACTTCTTCTGTCATCATGAGATCTGATCTACTGAGTAATCATATTGATGTTATAGGAAATCTTCACCATGCTTCTGATGTGCACTAGAGGTTCTCCACCAAGTTATCTTCTTATTTGCATACAAGGGTCTCTTTCTGGTATGCTCAAAGTCTTGAGATTGCTCTTCATACGCCCTTTATTCAATTTCTCTGGAGAACATTCTTTGCATTCATCTGATGTAGAACTCCAACTCATGGATGTTGCGGATGATATAATGACTCATGTAGAGATAATCTGGTTTACTGGAACAAGTAATCATCATAGTATTCTCCCTCCATCTGGGAGAACCTCTAGTTTTGGATCTCGCAATACTTTTATTCATAAGTCTTCCATACATTGTTCTTCATCAAAACTTTCGGTTCCTCTACTTGATTTATTTTATTGAGTTTATATCAGGCTGACAATCTTGTGATTCTTGATACAATGACTGGTTGTTTTGGCTTCTCTTTCTTTCTTGGAATCTTCATGTCTTTCTTTAGTTCTCGGGTCCATGGAGTCTCTTATAGATTCCATGCCCTAAAGAATCCATCATAGGATCACGGATGTGGATGGAAAACCAGGGATATTTTAAGGCTTATCTTTGAGGAATACGTATTGTCTTTCATGGCTGCTATCATGGATATATACTTCATCATATTCAATGGATCATAGGATTAGCTCTCTCTTAATCCTTGCTTCATGTATGAGTGCATATAATCGGCTCCCTCCGTCTAACAGAGTCCACACTTCCATCTGCATCCTTATTGTCTTCTGCAATATATAATTGGCTCTCTTGTCTAACAGAGTCCACGCTTCCATCTCGTTGTCTTCTACAAAACATCATAAGTCTTTTTCCAATTTCCTCTCGATTGCTGACTTATTTCTGTCTTTGCTTCTTCTAAGTCTCTTCATGATTTATTTGGCTTATCTTGCAATAGCTTCCACATGATTTGTATTTCATCCTTTCGTGTGTATTATCTAATGATATACATTCTTATCTTGTTGTTCTTCCATAGGTATAGTTCTTCTTGGAACACATTATCTTCCAAGAGATAGATATACAAGATATGTGCAGAGATGATGCAAACAAGATATGTACAAGAAATAAGAAGAGTTTTGTAACCTTTAGAAGAAGAAGTCTCTTCCATCCTGCTTAGTCTTCTTTGTAGGTTCCTTTTCTTCAGCAATTGATGTTTCATGTTTCTCCTTCCTTTTCTTTAGCTTGGGACAATGATTCTTGTAGTGACCATACTTTCGACAGTTGAAGCATTGTACTTCTAAAATGTCTTTCTCTTGATTTGGCTTCCTCCTTGAACCAAACTTCCTTTTGTTCCTGAAGTTCTTGAATCTTGTTGTGAAGGATTGATCATCGTACTTCTTTTGGGGTTTCTCTTTTGCACTGATCCTTGATTCTTCTTGAGCACAGCAACTCCAAAGTTCTTCAAATGTCAGATACTCCTTTCTTATGTTCATGCTTGCGGCAAATGCATCCCACGTCTTGGGAAGACCATTGAGTACTATGTTTACCAACTCCTTCTCTGATATGATCTCTTCAATAGCTTGTAGTTGATCTCTTAACTGAGAAATTCTCACAAAGTATGATGTTATGTTGTCATCATCATTCATCTTCATGTCACAGAGCTCATTTTTTAGACTCATTACTTGTCCAATGTTTCTGATTGAGAAGAGGTTTGTTAGGGCATCGTACATCTTCTTCAATGAGTCATGATGGGAGATGTAGGGTATCAAGTGGTCTTTTATGGATTCCACTATGATACTCATAGCGTTAATGTCATTGTCTTTGAACTTCTCCATAGCTGCAATATTTTGCGGTTCCTTCTCTTTCCCTTCTTCAAACTCTGGTTTCACGATCTTTCCTTTCACGATATCCAGCACTTTATT
>ML776697.1:617459-641559 GCA_009831015.1 Picea engelmannii
CTTTATTCATTACAGGTACATAATTATGATTATTTCAAGTTAGGGTTGTTGACTAATCCAAAACTAGTCATGTGAGACTAAAGTAAAGTTTGATGAAAATGCTAGTCTCTTGTTGTTAAAGTTAAGGAAGGTTTGCAGGTTGAAGCACGGGTTGGTGCATGGTTGATGCACTTATTTATGGTACAAGTTGATTACAGGTTGTTTGGTACAGGTTGGTGCATGGTTGATGCACTTGTTTATGGTACATGTTGATGCATGGTTGATGCATGGTTCAGGTTATTGGTACAGGCTGTTTGGTGCAGGTTGATTGGTACAGGTTTACAGTAGTATATCTTACAGTGATAGTGTGACAATGGTTCCATCATTCTACTTATACGTCAGGGCAGTTGGACAGGGCAAGGACAGGTGGTTGTAGCCACCTTCCGGTTGTAGTCGGAGAACATAGGGGGTTGTAGCCTCCTTCTGGTTGTAGCCAAAGAATTGGGGAGTTCAAGCTTCCCTCAGGTTGTAACCTGAGAAATTAGGAGGTTGGAGCCTCCTTCTAGTTGCAGCTTGAAAACAAAGGAAGTTGATTATTTGAATGAATTTAATTCTTCAAGACATATAAGAAAAAGAATTATGTGGTTTTCTCCCTCTCAGTAATCCAACGGCACCAACAAAACACATCATTGTATTGGGCTGTGAAAGTGGGGCAGTTTCTTCACCAAGGCAAGTGGTTCACCATGAACTAAATTCAATGGAATACCCCATGTTGTACATGAACTTAACACAATGGGGAACATTGCTACTCAATGGGGAACCATTGATCGAAGTGTCCATCCAATGCCATCTTAGAAACAATCTTAATAGTAGTATTGTTTGGGACTTGAACTTCCATTGCATTTTTCAAGAATTTCCCATGCAATTTTGGAGGGTTTTATGCCCTGTTATTGGGGCCAACTCAATTTGCTAATCTTCTTTCCAACGAGCTAAAGAAGACCCAAGGTGGAATTTCGAGTGAGAAGTTATGATCTTGGAAAGACTTGCCTTTTTTTCAAACAACTAAAAATTGTCAATCTCGACGTTCGCACTCAACACTAACTGCATGCACAAGTTAGATTTCTTTAATGCAATACCCCAATTTTGATTCTCGAAATAGAAATGTATATTTGTATATATGGTCGAGGGCCAAATGATGTAATTTGTAAACAATGTGTGTGGAAATTAATAAAAATAAAATACATCATCAAGTACAAACAAATAAGAACAGATTCATGGTGGGCTATGTTTCCACAAGAGAGGGAGCTAAAGGGGGGGTTTAAGGAACTCCACATGGAATCCTATGTCACTTCCATAAATCATTTTGTTGTTAAATATTTAACTCCTTTGACTTATTAAAACCAATTATTGAATGCATGTAAGAGGTTGGTGGGAAATTCATCTCACCTAATTAAGAGAGCATGGGTTAAGTACACTCATGATGGGAATTGTATCATTGAATTTATGTGATAAGTGGGTGAAAAAGTCATCTCACATAGTTATTGAATCATGGGTTGGGTACAATCTTTTTGGAGAATTGTGAGAGTCAAGCATGCATGGAGGAAAAAAATGAAATTCGAGTAGAGAGAGGGAGATAATTCTATAGCTTGGGAGAAGAAAGGAAAAATAATTTTTGAGCTGGGAAAAGAGTAGGTAGACATACTATGTTGAAGATAGCTTGTTGGAGCTAAGAATTTCATGGAGAACTAGGTTGTCATTCCTGTGAGGAGTTCTTGTTGAGAAATTACCCAAGAGCATGTGAGAATGCTACTATGAACTCTCTTGTTACAATTGGATTTCTCGGAGCCCCTAGCTAAGAAATTCATGGTCGATCTATGTTGAATCCCTAGAGGGGATGAGGATTATCTAAGGGACTATGGTGCAAAGAAGGAAATCCCATCCCCGGGGTTGTGCAAACTAAAGGGGAAAAGAGTTGGGTGGTTGGAATTGTTGTAAGAGTAATTTTATTATGAAAATATTGGGTATTGGGTTGTTGTGTGGACAATAGCCAACAATAGGAGCCATTCTTTTCTTATGGACTCATAGCCCTAGTTCAAGGGTGACTTGTTGCTAAGAGAACTGGAGAAGTGGAATCTATGGTTGGTTGGAATGTCCAATCCCTACATCCAGTTGTGTAATTGTTCATAAGATAAGTGTTCTAGCCACTATGTTAATTACTACTTTAACGTTGTGTTTAGCTGCTACATTTTATTTTATGTTTTGGGTGTTTTGGGTGTTTTGGGTGCTTAAACAATGTGCATTGCAATTTTAAAATTATTGATAGTAGCATGAGTCTTTTGTTCATGCTACGTGCATTCATTTTTAATTGGTATCAGAGTATGTCGTTTTGGTTGGGTAACATGTACATTACATTTCATGTTAGGGTTTTGGCATTATTATAAAATAGAGTTTAGCCTCTTGTTATTTTCCTTTTACAAATGAGTGTAGCTATCAGATCACTTCTCAGTCAAAGATAAACTACCACCATTCTAACCACTATGTGTTACTATGTGCATTGCAGTGTTTTGCACTATTAATTCATTAATAGAATTTAGTTTTAATTTTCATACTTTTAGTATTTTATTTTGTGTTCCCTCTATAATAATATGTATTATTTCATTTCAATCTCGATACAAACCAAATCAAAACTTGTCAACAAAGAAAGGCAATTAGAGCACAGTGATCATAACAAAACAAAATCTACTTGCACTTTGAAGTAGTGATACTTTTATTTTATTACTACATTGTATCATAATACTCTCATTATCTTAATTGTGGGAATTAAGCCTCACTATTATTTACAAGTCATGCATCAAATTTATAGGAAAGACATGGAAAGAAATAGAGGTTGTGACAAATTGTCTTAATGGCAAGTCACTATATAAATAGATCAGCATGAGCTTGGGAAGTAACTTGATCACAATTTATTTAACTTGAAAGCTCAAGCTGTCACAATAGTTCTACAGCATTCTACAGCACAAGAAGATTAGATGATAAGTTAACCAATCATTTGTTTTTTGGTATAGGGCCATAATAAAGTTGTTTATTATAGACTTCAACGATTTTTAAAAACTAAAGAAAAACTTGAAGCTAACAACCAATTTTTGCAATGTAAGGAATAGAATTTGCAGGAATATTGATAGAGGTCGTTTCTCAAGTCTTTCTTGTAAATTGGTCACAATTATCAAACCTCCCATCATTCATCATCTTCTCATCGACTAGACAAAGCAATTACATGCAAAGATGGAATAGATGGTGTTTACAAAGGTGCCAACTAACAATAGTTGTTGTACACATCTCCAACATAGCAAGAAACGCATGACTTCCTCAAGAATCATGAACATCAAGGAGCATTTTCTATGCCATCGATAAGTAATATGTTATAGCATCCATGTTGAAGGAGAACTAAGATGGGTGGTTCACTTTTATTTTATTTTTATTTTATAAGTTGTGGATTGTGGATTGGTCATAATTGTAAATAGCTTTAATTAATTTTAACCCTAGATTTATTAAGAAATGAGAAATATTAAAAAACCAAGTGCAAACCTCTCGCTATTTAGAAAATCAAAGGTTAAGATGAATCTATGCCAATTTATTTAAATTTATTTTATTTTGTTTAGGTCATCTTTTTTATTTTCCTTTTTTATATTAGAGATCGGATGTCAATTTCATTCCCACGATACATTATATATTACACAACATCTCACCCACGCCCTTGGCTTTTCTTGGTGCAATTAGTTGCAATCCACTTTCTAAATACTATTTCTCTATGTTCCTTAAAATTATCAATATATTTTATGTCCCATTCAAAAATCCCCAAAAAACATAGTCTAAATCATGGCATGAGTATTTATAAATGTTATTATGGTTTTGAAAATGTCATAGTGATATAATTCTCAATATATTTTAAGTTCCAAAAAAATAATTTCTAGTTTTTCTAGAATTATAAAAAAAATGTTTTATAATATAACAAGTGGAGGGAAAGTCGATTCTTTACAAATATCATTTGTATCTCTATGTCAAGATTATCTTGTGGTTTTCCAAACTTCCATGTCATTGTGATAATCTATCAAGTATACTGGAAGTTTATCTTTTCTATTTTTATCACGAACTTCTATGAGATATGTCATTACCTATCAAGTATATCGGAAGTTTCTCTCTTATATATCTTAGAATTTCAACAAGATGTTTGCAACAATCTCAGACTAAATTCTCACTATGTCACGATTGCCCATATAACTTGATCAACGTGTTTCTTGGATAATGAGGATGAGAAATAGAAAGTAGTAAAAATAACACAATAATAAAAAAAGAAATTGAAGAAAATAAGAAGAAAACCAATTCAAAAATAAATTAGAACCAAAATGCTAATCATAGCAAAAACACAGCCAAAAAAAATAAGAATTTTATAAAACATTTCATGAAAGGTAAGTAGAATAAACGATTTAAAGAGAGCAACTTTTACATCTCCATCTTAGCTTTTCTATTAAAACTTGGAAGTACATTTAGGTCCTCTCTCTATATATACAAAATGATGTAAGTACAAAATGATGGCTCAAATGAAAAAGATTTAAAACATGCCAAGGTCCGAAATGATGCTTCCAAGGTTTAGAAACGTTTTGCAGATTATCTTACCTGGATTATTATGTCACTCTGATCAACCATCAAACCATGCATAAAGGATGGAATGATGCTTAAAAGGTTCGAAACTTCCTATGCCAAACAATGCTTCAGAGGTTAACAACTGCTTTGCAGGCAAATATCGGTCAGTCCTATCAACTGTAGTGTTTGGTCACTTGAATAGGACTTGCATTTTGGAAAGAAATCTATATACACTGTCTTGCAGATATTTCATGTGTGTTGCTTTTTGAGTTTAGGAAAAATATGTTGGGCAGGCATGGCATTATCCATTCAATTCTCATAATTTGATTCTCTACCTGCTTCAAACAAACATATGCCTGCAATTATCAATATCAATGCCCGGATTACTTGCATCATGGAATAAGTAATAATTAGGCTTGGAAATGTACACTAGTCTGTAGCTCTACCTAGAACTGGTGAAGTGGCCGGTATCTGCTCAACAGCAAGGAACTGAACCGAATTGCTCAGAGTCGGAACAGTAGAAACACCCCCAGAAATATGAATATTTGATGCTACTTGCCACACATGTGTGGATGAGTCGCATAAAGACGATAGCTGTTCAGAAGAACTACCTTGAATGATAGGCTGCATTTCTGAATAGTTGTACTGGTCAAGACAGTTCTCAAATGTGTCTGTGAATAAAGTACCATGGATAAAGAAATCATCATCGCAATAATAGTCTTGCAGACATTCTTTTAGCATATTAAAATCTGCTGCAGCAGTAACATTCTGAATGGAAGTAGAATTCCTTGAGAGCACGTCAATAGAACCCCCCTCGTCAGCAGATTGATTAACTTTCTGAGTTACTGAACAAGTCTCCAAGGTATTTTGTTCATTATTGCTTGATGGCAACATATTCAAAGGTTCTGTTGCCTCCATCGAGTTGCTTTCTAAAGAACTTATTTTGCTTCCATGAAATCTTGTAGCCATGATACTGGGGTCAGTTACATTGTCTGTAGATGAGTGATGCCCAGATTGAACTGCAGCATCAAGGTTAATGTTTAGTGAAGCAGATTCAATTTCCCTTCTACTCACTTGATTATATCTGCCAGGCTGAACTGTGGGACTCATAGAGTTAGTCTGTACACTTCCACTCTGACTGATTCTTGCAAAATGGCCAGGCATGCAACTGTACAAACTATACATAGATGCAGGTCTTGTCTCAAGGGCAGGGTTCTGATTGCTTGTAGAAAAGACAGATCTCCTGGAACTTGCATGCATGCTGGTACTATGGCCAGTTATTGCATTCTGAAAGTCAGTATTCAGATGTTCTGTAGATGAGCAAGACCGGAATTGATGCACACCACCATGACTACTAATTGACAAAGCAGATGTGACTGCTTTTCTACCAATGCTATTACTTCTACCAGCTGGATCTATGGAACTCATGGAGCTTTCAAGAATGCCTCTACTCTGGCCAGTCAAATGACTGGATAGAGAAGCAGAAGAAAAAGGCCCTCGTAAAGAGACAGGGTCTGTCAATGAAGAAGGCCTGAATTGACTTGCTACATTCTGAGTTTCTGAACAAGTCTCCAAGGTATTTTGTTCATTGTTGCTTGATGACAACATATTCAAAGGCTCTGTTGTCTCCATCGAGTTGCTTCCTAAAGAACTTATTCTGCTTCCATGAAATCTTGTAGCCATGATACTGGGGCCAGTTCCATAAAAATGCAGTGGGAAACCTACATGCATGTTTCCAATCTGACCAGGGAGAGTCGGAACAGTAGAAACACCCCCAGAAATATGAATATCTGATGATATTTGTGGCACATGTGTAGATGAGTCACATAAAGGCGATAACTGTTCAGAAGAACTAGCTTGAATGATAGGTTGCACTTCTGAATAGCTGTATTGGTCAAGACAGTTCTCAAATGTGTCTGTAAATAAAGTATCCTGGATACACAAATCATAATCAAAATCACTGCCTAGCGGAAATTCTTCTAGCATATTGAATTGTGCTTCAGCCGTAACATTCTGAATGGAAGTAGAATTCTTTGAGAGCACGTCAATAGAATCCCCCTTGTCAGCAAACTGATTAACTTTCTGAGTTGCTGAACAAGTCTCCAAGGTATTTTGTTCATTGTTGCTTGATGACAACATATTCAAAGGTTCTGTTGTCTCCATCGAGTTGCTTTCTAAAGAACTTATTTCACTTCCTTGAAATCTTGTAGCCATGATACTGGGGCCAGTTCCATAAAAATGTGGTAAGTCCCTTAGTGTGAAACCTACATGCATGCTTCCAACCTGACCAGGGAGATGAGTGGCCATGCTAACAGAAGATGCAAGATTTGTATCATTATACAATGAAACCATTGCAGCTGCATCAGTACTGGCATCATGACTTGTGCCAACCTGACCCATTGAACTGGTGGAGGTCGCAATTCTAATTTCAGTCTGCCCATGCAGATTAGAAGACAAACCAAAAGTAAAGGGAGATTGTGTCTGAGATGGAGGGTTCAGTTGCAGATTGTCGTTAAATAAAGATTGCTTGAATCGATTTGTAGGTTGTGTCCGAGGATTCGTTTTCAGATTGTTTGTAAATGAAGATGACCTTAATTGATTTGTAGGTTGTGTCTGAGGTGGATGATTCAGATTATTTGTAAATGAAGATGGCCTGAACTGATCTGCACAACTACGGCTAATATTCCACGGAATACATGCAACAGTTCCCATACCAACTTGATCGCTTCTACCCACCTGACAAGTGGAAATCATGGAGTTTGCAAGCATGCTTTGACCCTGTCCAAACCTTGCATTATGGAGAAGTAAATGAGAAGACAAATCAAAGGCAGAGAGAGGCTGTGTCCAAGAGGCAGGGTTTGGATTGTTTGTAAAAGGAGAAGGTTTGAATTGATGCGCATAACCTTGGCTAATGCCGGAACAGGATGCAATGGGGCCTACTTGTTTACTGCTACCAGCCTGACCTGTGGAATTCATGGGATTTGCAAGCTTGGTTCCACCTTGCCCAATCCTTTCAATCTGTCCAGGGAAATGAGCTTGCGAACCAAAAGTAGGGACCATTCCTGGCTGAAAGGCAGGATTTAGATTGTTTTTGGATGAGCAAGGGATGGATTGATGCCCAGAAACATGGCCAGTATTTGACGGAACAAATGTAACTGGTTCTATACACAGTTGATTACTCCTGCCAGCCTGACCTGGGGAACTCATGGAGATGCCATGCATGCTTCCACTCTGGCCAATCTTTGCATTATGGCTAGGCAAATAACCATGTAAACCAAGGGTAGATAGAGGGCTGGTCTCAAAGATAGATTTTAGATTGTTTGTAGATGAGCAATGCCTAGATTGAACTGCAGCATCAAGGTTAATGTTTAGTGAAGAAGATGCAATTTCCCTTCTACTCACTGGATTATATCTGCCACGCTGAACAGTGGGATTCATGGAGTTAGTCTGTACACTTCCAGGCATGCAACTGTACAAACTATACATAGATGCAGGTCCTGTCTCAAGGGCAGGGTTCTGATTGCTTGTAGAAAAGCCAGATCTCCTGGAACTTGCATGCATGTGGGTACTATGGCCAGTTATTGCATTCTGAAAATCAGTATTCAGATGTTCTGTAGATGAGCAAGACCCAAATTGATGTACACCACCATAACTACTAATTGACAAAGCAGATGTGACTGCTTTTCTACCAATGCTATTACTTCTACCAGCTGGATCTATGGAACTCATGGATCTTGCAAGAATGTTTCTACTCTGGCCAGTCAAATGACTGGATAGAGAAGCAGAAGAAAAAGGCCCTCGTGAAGAGATAGGGTCTGTCAATGAAGAAGGCCTGAATTGACTTGCTGCAATCTGGCAAATGTTTGAGGGAATACATGTAACTGCATCTACACCCTCTTGATTGCTTCTACTAACCATAACTATAGATCTCCCATTGGATAATCGAGGTATGGCATCATCAACAATGGACGGTGATATCATCTGCATTTTGTAAAGCTTGTAGGAATGCCTTAATTTCCTCCATTTTTCTTCTTTGTCTGAGGCATGGCAGTGATCACTCATGGAATTTCCTTGGTCCCAAGTCCAACATGGAGCAGGCATGTCACATACATAGCAATGACACTGCAAAATTGAATTACATGAGAAGCAATGTTCCGGATAAGTGTTCTTTAAATACAGTACTATCACAAGTAATCTCTATGTAAATAGCAAGCACATAAAAATACAACATCACATGGTTCACATGTACAATTCAAACCAAACTTTAACAAATAATAACTATTCTTCCAAACTCTGAGCTTAAATAGACTGTGCCTCAGTAAGCTTACCAGGGTACAATGTTTCTCATGAGGTGTGCTGTTGAAAGGAAAATTTACGCAACAATGCCTTGAATGAGGATAGTCCCTACATGCAACCTGATAAAGTTTTAAAGAATGACCAATTATCAACATTAAGATATCAAAGTTGGAAATACAATATTAAGGCATAAACTTATCCATCACAAAAGCCTTCAAAACTTATGTAAAGAGTTCGCTAAACATCCATCATGTAGACTCATGTCTAAAATGGCAATGGTGTTATCAACTGATAGGACGACCATTTTAAGAACTGTTCTGTTCAAAGATAAAAAAATGAATACTTACATTTGTCAGACACTTTTTTCAGTATTCAAAATTATTTTCTCAGAGGAAAGCATATTTTACTAAGGCAACATACAACCCTCAGTTGCATTCCTTGAGATGGAGAATGGCACAGATTTCACAATTATTATAAATTGCCGAGTTGCACCAAACAGGTTCTGCAGCGTGAACTAAACCGAGATAAACTAACATTATCATACAGGTTTGAGCGAACATTTTTTAAATTTGAGTTTCACTGCAGAGCTTACTGGAGAATATGCATATTTCTCAATAAACAGTAGTATTTAGGACCCAACAATAAAAGAATGAAAAGCATAACACAAGAATGTCCAACATATTTTACTAAGGCAACATACAACCCTCAGTTGCATTCCTTGAGATAGAGGATGGCACAGATTTCACAATTATTATAAATTGCTGAGTTGCACCAAACAGGTTCTGCAGCATGAACTAAACCGAGATAAACTAACATTATCATACAGGTTTGAGCGAACATTTTTAAAATTTGAGTTTCACTGCAGAGCTTACTGGATAATAAGAATATTTCTCAATAAACAGTAGTATTTAGGACCCAACAATAAAAGAATGAAAAGCATAACACAAGAATGTTCAACTGATGTTTATTTTATCTTTCCGATGGACCTCTGATGAGGTGCAACTGAAGACTCTATTAAATGTACTAATTGATGAGGTATAACCAATCAGAATAAATGAGATTTGACGTGTAGCTTATGTTCCTATCAAAAATGGGCAATAGCAAAATGTCTATCATCTGCATGTGTGTGACCATCTGTGAGTGTGTTGAGAGAGAGAGAGACCTTTGCAAAAATGCAAAATTCAAGTGAGTATTCCATGGTTGGCTGCTGTTTTAATATTCAAGGTACTGTAATACTGAAGTTCAACATGAAAAAGAACATGGAACTGAACCGCTAAATATATATCACATATCACACAATCAATGAAGAACACAGCAGTGTTAATAAATGGAAATCCTTCTTTATCACAAAAGTGTATAAATAGATACTCATTGCACTAACCTAATTCCTTACTCTCAAAATGGGTGATTGATGAGCTATTTATGCATTTTCCTCTAGAGAATATTCTATGCAGATTTGTCCATATCTTATATTTGCTTTAACTTATAGTCTCCTAACATCCTATCCTACTTTTTACATTGAGAACCCCCTTGCCTTGTGGGTAATACTACAAATTGTAAACAAAACTGTATAGATTAACAAAATATGCATAAGGGAATAAAAGATGAATGAGAAGAAAAAGTTAGCCAATCATAATGTTGTGTTGCTTCTTCCACACCTTGTACCTCCATTGCTTCTTCTTGTTCTTCTTCATCAATTTTTAGGACCTCTACTTGTTCCTGGCAGTCCATCTTCTGAAGTGCAGAAACAGTCATTGAGGAATAAAGAAAAGCATAAGCATTGTTAAAGGATTGAAATTGATTTGTGAACAACTTTTCACATTGGTATTATAGTACAAGACTTGAGTTGGTTCTTGGTTCTCATAATGTTACCCCCTGAAAATGCAAGGGACATTTCACATTTTCTTGGGCTTTCCTCTCTCACCAAGCACAGCAAAAGACCCCTGGAGTTCAGTAGCAGTTACAGGTTGTGGAGGAAACTTGGAGGTTATGCACCTTGTTCTATCTTTCCCAAGCACCACTCATCAGCTGGGGTAGGAACAAAGGTGTAGAAGTATGGTTGGCTTGATGGAGGTTTTTTCAGAGGCACACTTCACCATGAGATTCCATTTGGGCACACTTGACACATTCGAGGAATGGTTACATGGCTTACATTACTTTTGCTGCATCAATGACAGAGAGCCTTGTTCCTAGGTTGAACTCAAGGCCAAGGACCACGTGGATGGAAGATGCAAGCAGGAAACAAACCTTAGAAGATGAACACCCTACCTCAAGAGGTGTCCAAGGCATGATTTATGGCGAGGTAAGAGTCAAACACAACCCAAGGAGAAAATGCCCTACCTTATTGGAGTCGCAAAGCATGACATGTGGTAAGCAAAGGAGTTAATGAGTTGGAAAGATTGAAGACCCTATTCAAGGAGGTGGCTAGAGGAAGGGGTGAGAAATAACCCTGATGGAGGAGCTTCCACATATTTGGAGGCATATTTTACCTTTTAAGGTATTTGGGTAAGGATACATTATTCAAAGCCTTTTCTAAATATTTGGAGGCAAACTCTTTGCATGAGAAGATGCCATGTGGCATTGATGACATGATCAAACCCAATGTGGCATTGATGACATCATCAAACCCTCAAAGGAAGGCATTTTCTTATAAAGATGACAAGTGGCATTATAGATCCATTTTATGCACTCAAAGGGAAAAGGAGCAAAATGTCCCACATTGGAGGAGCCCTAGAGCATGACATGTGGCAAGGGAAGAGACCTAGGGAGGATCAACCTTGCTTAGAATGATGCCATGTGGAAAATCACTTATATAGTCAAAGAAGGTCTCTTGATGAGGAGCATTCCACTCAATAGTTGAGAAGAAAAAAAATTTGTTGCTTAAATCATTAATCTATCCTCTAAAAGAGGGGCATCCTCCTCAAAAGGGAATTTGAAGCATGTTAAAGGGGCTTCTTGAGGCATTACAAATTGTTCAAGGCATGTGGTTCACATATTTGGAGGATTACATGGAGAAGTTGACACATGTCAATTTGTGGTTAAAACAAACCCTAAAATTGTTAAGTTTTTCTATGCTAGGCTCAAGCATGAGGTTTATTTCAATTTTAGCATTTACTTGAACCATAAACAAATGTAGCTACACCATTCACAATTGCTGCAATAACCAAGATCACAAGAAAAAGTACCATGCAAAAGAACACAAGAAATATCCTAGGAAACCCTTCTACTCAAGGGAAGAAAACCCAACAATCCTTTGCTATATTCTCAAGAGAAGATCCCCCAACCATAAAACCCTAATGCACACAAGAGGGTGCTCTTACAACCTTGAAACTTGTGCCCAAGAGAGGTTCGCACTTCAGCCCTAGAAATGTACTTGCTGAAATTTCCAAATGACAAGTGACTTGTGTGATGGGGAAATCACCTTTACTTATACTAGACTAGACACAGCAATAGGTGTGTCTGTTGGCACAACAAGGTCGACCTCAATAACTCCGAAAATAATTAATTATTACAATAAACATTAATTATCTTTCACATATGGTGGGGCCGACCTGTACCCTTTACATCACAATTAGGGTTACAGGTAAATCTTACACTTAGAGAATATAGCAAGGGATCCACATGTCCACTAGTGCTCAGCCACAAGGGACACGTCCACCTGTGCTCAGCCACAAGGACGTCATACTCAACAAAATCATCTAGAGTACCACATCGTCTCAACTCTCACATAGAGGAGAACGATACACCCATCACATGGACACACCCAACCACAGGGGGACGACTCAACTCTCAGATGATGCCCCATCACGTGGGTGTGCCCAACACGGGGCTCCCTCTTAGGTCGACTCAACTCAGTCACAGAGGAGAATGTATCTTGGAGGATGTCTCACGACGCTACAATCATCAACACTCCCTCTCAGCTAGGGAGGCATTCTCCACCAGGCCAAGTCTCTCACAAAAGTACTCAAACTTCGTCCTGGCAAGCGGTTTGGTGAAGATATCTGCAATCTGCTCATGTGTAGGAAGGTACTGCACGTGTACTGCTTTCCTCTGCACCATGTCTCTGATATAATGATATTTTATCTCAATGTGTTTCGATTTATCGTGAAACACAGGATTCTCAGAGAGATTCACACAACTCTGATTATCACAATGAATAATGGTAGAATCCATCTCATGATCAAATAAATATGTCAGGAGCTTGCAAAGCCACACTGCTTTGCGGACTGCCACACTCAACATTATATACTCTGCTTCTGCGGTACTCAAGGCCACAAATATTTGTTTCCTGTTGCACCAGGAACCCATGGCAGACCCCAAGGTAAAACAACAATTGGATGTGCTCTTCCGGTCCACTGCGCTCCCTACCCAATCTACATCGGCATATCCCTGCAATCTCATGTCTACACTGGAGGCACATCTCAGGCCATATCCAACTGTGCCTCATAGATATCTCAATACATGCTTTGTTGCTATCCAATGAGTCTATCTCGGTCATGTATCAGGAATCCCTCTAGCTGCTCGATGTAAACTTCCTCCTCAATCTCACCATTGAGAAAGGTTGTCTTTACATCCATCAGATGTAGTTTCCAACCCATAGATGCAGCTAGTGCAACGATAGTACGGATGGAAGTGTATCAGGCTACAGGAGCAAATGTCTCCTCATAATCAATTCCCTCCACCTGTGAGAATCCTCTGGCTACAAATCTCGCTTTGTATTTCTCGACACTTCCATCAGTTGCATGCTTGATCTTATAGATCCACTTGGAAGTCACTACAGACTTCTCTTCTGGTCTCAGAACAATATCCCACACATCATTCTTCATGATGGACTGATACTCTTCTTCCATGGCATCTTGCCATACCTGCT
Organism: Picea engelmannii; assembly: GCA_009831015.1. Taxonomy (NCBI): domain Eukaryota; kingdom Viridiplantae; phylum Streptophyta; class Pinopsida; order Pinales; family Pinaceae; genus Picea; species Picea engelmannii. Next base: position 631,246 of record ML776697.1, read on the forward strand.
GCCATGCTACTTCTCCATGACAAGAAGGCTCAGTGTCAATGATGTGGCTCATGGCTGAAAAATAGCTAGAAAATCTCTTTGGTTTCTTACTCTCTCGGAATGTACCTTGAGGAGTGCATGTCCCTCTGTCTCCTGCAGAGTTTGTTGAGCCTAGGCAGGCCTTTTATGGCTTACTGCAATGTCTCTGGGGATATCAACTGGAGCAATTAGATCAACTGGATCAATTGGAATAATGGTTGTCTCCCTCTGAACTGCTGAAGGGGGAGAAGGTATTGTCTCTTCCTTCTTCTCAAATATTTTGACTCCCTCTGAAGTCTGAAGGATGGACATCTTCGTTTTTTTTGGTGTGTTTCTAACCTTGAGACATCTCATGTATTCTTAGGTCCTCTACAGACTCTACAGTACTGTGCTAGCCTCTCGTACTAGGATAATAATCAAGCAAGAAAATTTGGACTTTCGTACCAGGGATAATGGTCCAAGTCAAGAGGGCTCCCACACCAAGGATAATACCCTTCATTATTAGAATGCAAGCAACTATAGGTTAATCAAATAAGGAATGTAGTGCAAAACTTACCCTAATCTACAATCATGCTCAATCTTGTATTTGGTCCTCCTGAGAAAGGTCAGAGGAATAAATCCTTATCTCTCATGTCTTCATCTCTCTGAGGTGGGTCTAGATGCATGTCAGCAGTGGAAGCATATTGTCTTCCTCTCTTTATGGTAGGACAATTTCTCGCAAAGTGTCCATACTTGTCACATCTGAAGCACTGGATCTTTGACATGTCTTTTGTATGATCATAACCTGAAGTTGATGAAGTCTTCTCGTCTTTGAATGTTTGACTGAAGTTTCTTTTATTTCTTCCTCCTTTCTTTGTATGAACGGCAAGAGCATGATTGTCATCATGAGGGGAGTCTTCCACTCCTCTAGCTATAAGTCTGATTACTTCCTAGGTACAGTCTGTCCATAGACGATCAAAATTAGGTAGTTGTTCTCTACCACTGATACTTTGAAGAAATGGTTCCCAATGTTTTGGAAGAGCATTTAGAGTGGTCAAGACAAGTTCTTTGTCTGATATGATTTCTCCAATGGCACCTAGCTGATCTCTGATCTCTGACATCTTCATGAAGAAGATAGCAACGGTGTCACCTTTTGTCATCTTGATATTTTGAAGCTGGCCCTTCAATGTAAGAGCTCTGAGGGTGTTGTTACTCTCAAACATATTCTTCAATGCTTCATACATTTCATAAGTTGTCTTCAGGTTGGAAATACGAGGTAGGAGATGATCTCTTACTGAGTAGATGATTATCTTCCTTGCCTTGACATCATCTTCCTTCCTTTCTTCCTTCTCTTCATCGGTAGTTGTCTCTGGTAAAGCCTTTTGTATCACACTCAATAGGTCATCCTCTTCTAGGGTGATCTAAAGTATTGACTTCCAGGAACTGAAGTTGCTTGATCCATCAAGCCTATCTTCCACCAAGGTTTTGTTCATCATATTTTGAGATTCTTCACTAACCCTTACCAATTGGGCTAGGAAACCTAACAGCTAGGCTAGGCTAGTAGTCTTGGGTTTCGTTGGGCTTATGACTGCCAACAATAAGCCTTGAAAGTCAAAGGAACACTGGTGAGCTAAAAAGCTCCGTCAATGAGATGCAGAAACCCTAAATCTGAATTTTTTGCAGAAAATTGTGAAACCCTAGGGCCAAAAATCCAAAATTATTGGAATTTCAATCTCAGAGTTGTTGGAGGTGCGCTGAGGGAGATCGTACACCCCTATGCAATTTTTATCCCCAACATTTTAGTATTAAGTGTTGGAACACCCAAAAAGGAGAGGGTCGTACAGATTTCTGGAAACCCTAGGAGAGTCGTACGGTTCTATAGAAGAGAGAGGACGACTGCTATAAGCTTGTGCAATGGCTTCTTCAAGACCTATGCTCTGAAACCATGTTAATTTTTGCTATGCTAGGCTCAAGCATGAGGTTTATTTCAATTTTAGCATTTACTTGAACCATAAACAAATGCAGCTACACCATTCACAATTGCTGCAATAACCAAGATCACAAGAAGAAGTACCATGCACAAGAACAAAAGAAATATCCTGGGAAACCCTTCTACTCAAGGGAAGAAAACCCAACAATCCTTTGCTATATTCTCAAGAGAAGATCCCCCAACCATAAAACCCTAATGCACACAAGAGGGTGCTCTTACAACCTTGAAACTTGCACCCAAGAGAGGTGCGCACTTCAACCCTAGAAATGTACTTGCTGAAATTTCCAAATGACAAGTGACTTGTGTGTTTCCTCAATGGGGAAATCACCTTTGCTTATACTAGAGCAGACACAGCAATAGGTGTGTCTGTTGGCACAACAAGGCCGACCTCAATAACTCAGAAAATAATTAATTATTACAATAAACATTAATTATCTTTCACATATGGTGTACCCTTGGGCCTTTACATCACAATTAGGGTTATAGGTAAATCTTACACTTGGACAATATAGCAAGGGATCCACACATCCACTAGTGCTCAGCCACTAGGGACACCTCCACCTATGCTCAGCCACAGGGACATCATACTCAACAGAATCATCTGGAGTACCACATCGTCTCAACTCTCACACAGAGGAGAACGATACACCCATCACATGGACACACCCAACCACAAGGGGACGACTCAACTCTCCAGAGGAGAAAGATGCCCCAACCACTGGGGGACGACTCAACTCTCACACAGAGGAGAACGATGCCCCATCACGTGGGTGTGCCCAACATTGGGCTCCCTCTCAGATCGACTCAACTCAATCACAGAGGAGAACGTATCCTAGAGGATGTCTCACGATGCTGCAATCATCAACAAAAATCTATTCTAAGAGTGCCCTCACTCTAGGGTTTCTAGCTCTCTTAAATTTTATTTTATTCATTAGGGTTTGGTTTGAAAGGTATAAATAGAGGAGAGGATTCATTTTCTATAGGCATGGTTGGAAGATTGGGAGGTCCCCTCCAAGCACTTAGTTAAAATATCTTTGGGAGGATTGGAAGGACAAGTTCAATGTGAGGTTTCTTCATCTCTTTTTTCTCTTCATGGATGATTACGGTTTTTGCAAGAATTGCCATTGTTTTGCTGCAAGAATAATCTTTGTAGAAGGAAAAGTTTGTCACAAAAAAAAAGACATTAGGGTTGAGGTTGTTAAACCCTCCCTAATCCTTGAGGTAACCTTGAATAACTGAAATATTTCGCTGATATCATTTCTATAGTTCAAAGAGGCTTGTTGTTGACTTCTTTATTTGTTGATTGCATGTTATTTTTGGCTGTAATTTCATGGTTGTGATGGTGCATCTTTTTAAGGGCTCTCACTTTATTCTTGTATAATCTGAAAATCTGTTTTAGACTAATTATGGCACATCAATGATGGCTTAATAACATCTTCTTCGTCATATTCCAACCCTCTCGTTCATTGATCATGACTCCACAACCCAATTGGATAAGCACTAATCTTGGTAATTTCCACCATCCCTTTATTCTAAAAAATACTTTAAAACAATCTTTTCTAGGATTTTCCCCCTCATGCCAGAAAAGAACCGACCTAAACCAAGAGGAAGGGTTGTTGTGGTGACAATGGGCAACCTTCCTAAGTGCCCCTAGGGTTGCGTTTTGTTAAAGGACTTCGCAACATTTGAAGTGCAGGTTTGGGAGGTAACAAATTGGCACCATTGTTGGGGACAAAGTCCATTTCCTGAGATTCCATATATTGGCTATAGTGATTTCATGAGGGCATTTCTCTAAAGCTCTTATTCTCATCTAGCAACTCCATGAAGGAACAAAACCCTATTTCAAAAGATTTTGCAGTGACATGTTGTTTGTAGAGGTGAGGACATCTAGCAGAGTTTAAAGGCATTTGAAGACTCACTTGGCGACTCCACTGATATGGAAATGATGTACGATGGTCATGTGTTTCTAGAATTTCCTATCAATATTCCATTTTTGAGATTTGGAAGTGAAGAAATATGGCATCATTCTTTGAGGCCAAACTATTTGGTCCATTGGATTTCTCAGGTATCCAAATGAGCTACCTAATCCAAAATAGTTCGAGCATGCTATGAAGTTTCATGGACAAAAAGATTTAGCTACACTACATATTACATCTTTCATGAAAATTATTTCAAATCTTGATGTTTTCCATGAGGATGTCATGATGAAAATGTTTGTGCTTACCCTAGAAGATGATGTAGATACATGGTTTGAAATTTGTAGTCTATGGAAATATCTTCATTTGCAAGTTTAATCAAAGATTTTGTAAGTGTTGGGATTCTAGTTATGAAGAAGAAGAAAAAGAACTTGAAGATCTTGCTAATGAGCCTCATGATGTCCATGCTCCATTTAATGCTTGCCATGAAAAGAACAAGGAGATATGTGATCATATGCCTCTATTGCGTAGTAAGCCTTTTGAGACACTAGTGGCTGAAATAGAGCAAAAAGTTGAAGATTCAAATGCCCTTCTTGACTCATTAGAAGGAGACAAGTGTGTTGCAGGTCCAAAACATGAAGTTTTTGGAGACCTCGTTGGAGCATCTCATGGAGAAGATCTAGATGATGAAAAGTGTGTTGATGAAAGCCTTGAGGACCTTATTGCATTACCTCATATAGAAGATCTCAATGATGAGAATTGTGGTGAAGATTATATTGAATATAATGTACTTCCACTTGTTCAAAAGAAGCACATTGTGATGGTAGCACACCCTTGCATGAGGAAGACATTCAAACATCCACTACATCCTCCATCCAAGACAAGGGTTTGGCAGGTTATGTTCCTTCTCAAAATTATGAATTTGATGATGAATCCCTTAATGATTTGAGGATAGATGTTGTAGAGAAACCCTTGGAAGAACAAGATATTGCAGGTGCTCCCACTAGCTCATGTGATAAAAAACATGACAACCAAGTGGACGGTGATGTGGGCACTCTTTTTGTAATTGGGAGACATAGATGGGATGTGAACTACTAATTTATTCATGGAGGTCCCATCTTAGACACGGATAGTGAGAACTTGATAGAAAATATAAATTTGCATTTTTCATTTTCAAAAATCAGTGTTGATAGTCCTTCCATGGTGCATGAAGAAGACATTCCAGATCCTATTTCCTTTGATATTGGACAGCCAAACGATGTTGAGGTATGTGATCCATCTTCTATCGTTGATCAACATCCATGCATCATTCCATGGTGCATGAAGAAAACATTGTAGATCCTATTCTCTTTGATCTTGGACAGCCAAACAATGTTGAGGTATGTGATGCATCTTCTATTGTTGATCAACATCCATGTGTCCTCATCAATGGGAAAGATTTATTGCAGCATAAGGAGCATTATCATCACATTACATATGAAAAAAAATTCCAACCATTGATATTTTTAGCTTGTTCCCTTTATATGTACAAAAAATTAACAAGGGAATGTATTTTCAAATCTGCAATATGTTTGGGACAGCAGCATGCACAATTTTTTATGTATTGCATCATTTTTCAGCCTTCCAAAAGAGGTCATCAAGCCCTGAATCATGAGCTAATTTGTTTTTCCAGATTTGATTTTTAATGGAATGCATCTGGTGGAGGTTTGATAGAGGACAGCAAATTTCTGCAGGTTTATCTTGGAGACTCTCTCTAAACCCATGTTGCTTGAAGCTATGATAGGTGATCTATATGGAAGCAAAGGAGGAAGATTGTTGGAGCATGTATATCATCCTTTGGAAATGCATGTTGTAGTGTATGGAGGTGATCTGTCACTTGACGATGGACTGCCTTCTTCATGTATATCAGCCAAACAATGTTGAGGTATGTGATGCATCTTCTATTGTTGATCAACATCGCTGTGTCCTCATCAATGGGACAGATTTCTTGCAGCATAGGGAGCATTATATCACATTACACACAAATTTTCCAACCATTGATATTTTTAGCTCATACCCTTTAAATGTACAAATTAGGAAGGGTATGTATTTTCAGATCTGCAATATATTTGGGACAGCAGCATGCACAATCTTTGATGTATTGCAACATTTTTCAGCCTTCCAAAAGATGGCATCAAGCCCTGAATCATGAGCTAATTTCTTTTCCCAAATCTAATTTTTTATGGAATGCATCAGGTGGAGGTTTGATAGAGGACAGCAAAGAGGGGCAACAAAAATTCTGCAGGTTTATCTTGGAGACACTTTATAAACCCATGTTGCTTAAGGCTATGACTGGTGATCTATATGGCAGCAAAGGAGGAAGATTGTTGGAGCATGTATATCAGCCTTTTGAAATGCATGTTGTAGTGCATGGAGGTGATTTGTGGCTTGATGATAGGCTTCCCTATTCATATACTGAAGGCTATGATTACATCAGCCTATCCAACATTGAATAGAGCAAGCATGTAGTGGCACACACCAAACTTGGTGTGATCTTGGAATTTTCTTCCTTCTTCTGGAGCTCACCTCGATTTTCAGCCATACAGTGACAGAGATTCCTACATATTCTTGCAAGATGTTTGATGTAGCCTTATTTTGGTTGTTTCCAAACACAAGGGGAGATCTCATGTTGTTGTTGAGATGATACGGTGGCTTCATTGTCCCTTTTGATATCACTTAGCATTTGCAACTTCATATTTTAGAGTAAGGTAGGAAAAATAAGCTCAATGTTCACGAGCCGTAGATTTTATTTGTGCTCTCTTTGGCATTTTTGGCTCATGCCTTATTTGCAACACCCCTTGAGAATAAAAGTTAGATGAACACTCTCAAATCTTTTGTAATAAATTGGAATTGATGACATTCCGTATTATGTGATGAGGATGTGAATTTTTTGATCCATCCCATCACAAACAACGATCCCTTTGATTCGCCTTACAAGTAAAAATCTAGCAAAGATTCTGGAGTTCTCTTGCACCCCACAATAGAGTGCAATCCCCATATGGAAATCGGTGCTACCCCTTGAAAATGCAAGGATAATTTTGCATTTTCATGGGCCTTCCCCTCTCATTGAAAACAACAAAAGACCAAGTGACAACTGCGAGTTGCGAGTGAAACTTGGAGGTTATGCACCTTGTTCAATTTTTTCCCAAGCACCACTCATCATCTAGGGCTAGGACAAAGGTGTAGAAGAAGTATGGTTGGCTTGATGGAGGCCTTTTCAGAGGCACACTTCAATATAAGATTCCATTTGGGCACACTTCAACATGAGATTCCCTTTGGGCACACTTGACACATTTCAGGCACAGTTACATGGCTTACATTACTTTTGTCACATCATTGATGGAAATCCTTGATCCTAGGTTGAACTCAAGGCCTTAGACCACGTGCATGGAAGATGCAAGCAAGAAGCAAACCCTAGAAGATGAATCCCCTAACTCAAGAGGTGTTCAAGGCATTATTTATGGTGAGGTAAGAGTCAAACACACCCCAAGGAAAAAACACCCTACCTTATTAGAGCTCTAGAAAATGACATGTGGTAAGCAAAGTGGTCAATGAGGAAAAAAGATTGAACACCCTATTCAAGGAGGTGGCTAGGGATTGTTGAAGACCAAAAGGGGTGAGAAATAACCCTAATGGAAGAGCTTCCACATATTTGGAGGCATATTTCACCTATTGAATGTCGTATTCAAGGAGGTGGCTAGGGCATGTTGAAGACAATAAGGGGTATAAGATAAGATGGTGAGAAATAACCCTAATGGAAGAGCTTCCACATATTTGGAGGCATATTTCACCTATTGAATGTCGTATTCAAGGAGGTGGCTAGGGCATGTTGAAGACAATAAAGGGGTATAAGATAAGATAAGATAATTTTATTAATGTCCAACAAATGACCAAAAAAGTAATTCAATGGGACTGAGAGCTACATCAAGTGTGATTACAATGTGGGAGTGCAAACGCAACTCCTAGATAACACCGAAAAGGCCGAAAATAACATAAAGAAAGAAATCGATAGTCAAGTAGTCTTAGAAAGTATATAACCATGACAAGAGAGGGAGAGAGAGTAAGAGAGAGGTGTCTAACGATGAGGCTGTCAAGGTCTCCCGGATCGAATGGTTGAGGGCAAGGGGGATGAACTAGGTGTTGGCTCCCTATTGGAGTCCTCAGGGACTATCGGGAGGTCGAGTTGTATGATCCTAGGGGGATGTAGGAGCGGGGGATGCTCCTAGCATCCGAGGCCAAAAGAAAGAAACTCTGAATAGAACTCCGGTAGGTCATCTGAAACTAGGAGGTGGTCTGACGAACGAGCGATGCCCTGCTCTGGAGTTGTCTAGAGCTAGTCCCTCTAACTCTTTGAGAATGTGTGGACCGATGTGCTATACGACATTTCTAAATCGGTCTCGATGACGATGATCTGTCTCCATGGGGGAGAGGCTGAAGAGAGACACGAGGTCTCACTGGTCTACTGTCTAGTGTGTTTTGGGACTCAACCCTCCGCTTGTTGCTTCGATCTTATGGGTCAGCATGAAAGTAACCCTAATGGAGGAGATTCCACATATTTGGAGGCATATTTCACCTTTTGAGTTATTTGGCGGTAAGGATACATTGTTCAAGGCCTTTTCTACATATTTGGAGGCAAAATCATTGCATAAGGAAATTCCATGTGGCATTGTTGACATGATCAAACCATCAAAAGAAAGGCATTTTCTTATGAAGATGAAAAGTGGCATTATAGACCCATTTTATGCACTCAAAGGAAAAAGGAGCAAAACATCCCACATTGGAGGAGCCCAAAGTACGACATGTGTCATGGAAAGAGACCTAGGGAGGAATGCCCTTGCTTTGAATGATGCCATGTAGCGGTACAAGCACTTATATGGACAAAGGAGATCTCTTGATGAGGAGCGTTCCAATCAATAGTTGAGCAGAACAATATTTTGTCGCTTAAATCATGAATCTACATCTTGTTGAAATATTGTAATTGCAAAGAGTATTCTATTTATTTATTGAGTCATCATTAATTAGATCAATCCCCTTTTGTGGATTGATCATGTTGGGCATTGTAATTGACCAAATCCCCTTTTTTGGATTGGTCAAACCCTAAATATATTATGCAAATTGAGGAGTTGGCCCCCAGGCTAATTAAAGTGGTTTTAACCACTAAGAAGACAAGTCGGCCCTGCCCAATGAAGAGACACCTTTCCAGCACTTGCCAGTTTGTATAAATAAAGGAAGCCAGTGCCTCATTTGTTCACTCACTCATTCGCTCACTCAATGCGCAAGTTTGGTAGTTGCAATTGGGAGAAGAAGGAAGAGAGAGGCGCATTGCTCAATGGAGGATAGTCTCTAGTGTTTGGTTTATTGTCTTGGCATTGTATTGGAATTTGGCTATCTATATTAAGGAAGTTTTTGTTGGGTTTTCTCCCCCATGAGGGTTTCCTAGGATAAATGTTGTGTATCTTGTGATTGTGTTTCTCTCAGTGATCCTACCTATGCTATTGTTATCTAGTAAATTGAAAAGAAACCTAATAATAGCTCAAAAATTAACACATCTAAAAGAGGGATGTCCTCTTCAAAAGGACATTTGAAGCATGTTAAAGGGGCTTCATGAGGCATTACACATTGTTCGGGGCATGTAGTTCACATATTTGGAGGAATAAAACATGGAGAAGTTGACACATGTCAATTCATGGTTAAAAAAACTATTCTAAGAGGAGCACCCTCACTCTAGGGTTTCTAACTCTCTTTAATATTATTTCATTCATTAAGGTTTGGTTTGAAAGGTATAAATAGAGGAGAGTATTCATTTTCTAGAGGAATAGTTGGAAGATTGGGTGGTCCCATCCAAGAACTTAGTTGAATATCTTTTGAAAGATTAGAAGGATGGGTTCCATCTGAGGTTTCTCCATATCTTTATTCTCTTCATGGATGATTAGGTTTTTTGTAAAAATTGCCATTGTTTTGCTCCTGGAATAATGTTTGTAGAACGACAAGTTTGTCACAAAAGAAGAGATTAGGGTTGAGGTTGCTAAACCCTCCCTAATCCCTAAGGTATCCTTGAATTATTGAAGGATTTTTCTAATGTCATTTCTATTGTTCGGAGAGACTTGTTGTTGCCTTCTTTATTTAGTGGTTGCACATTATTGTTGGTTGTAATGGTGCATCTTGTTTAAGGGCTCTCACTTTATTCTTGCATTATCTATAAATCTATTTTGGACTAATTAGGGCACATCTGTAATGTCCCCATTTTGGGACATTATAACATTACAACATTTCAGAGTGTTATGCCTGCCCGAGTAGCTAGATAGGGGTGACAGAGAGTTCGGGAGATATTGAGGGGTTTATTTGGGCCCGACTTGTATCGTTCATCATCAG
>ML776697.1:647895-669710 GCA_009831015.1 Picea engelmannii
CATTTTATGATTGTAATACCTTTGTTATGCTACATGCAACTATAATAACCTACATGCAACCATAATAACTGACATGCAAACACTTTAAACAAAGATCATCTACATCAAACCCTAAAACGCATCCAAAAACCCCCAGTGTATCAGATTTGCATGTTAGAGCAGTAAGTTCGTAGCAAATATCTTGATCATCCGGATCAGGGATATTTCAACATCAATAATGACTTAGTTACATCTTCTCCATCATATTCAAACCCTTTTGTTCTTTGATCTTGACTCCATAACCCAATTGGATAAGCACTGTCTTGATAATTTCCACCATCCCTTTTATTCTAAAAATCACCTTAAAACAATTTTTTCATGGGTTCCCCCCCTTGTACCAAAAAAGAACCAACCTAAAGCAAGATCAAGAGTTGTTGTGGTGACAATGGGAAACCTTACTAAGTGCCCCTAGGGTTGGACTTTGTTAAAGGAATTTGTAACATTTGAAACGGAAGTTTGGGAGGTAACAAATTGGTGTCGTTGCCGGGGGAAAAGTCCAATTCTTGAGATTCAGTAAATTGGCTACAGTGATTTGATGAGGGAATTTCTTTGAAGATATTATTCCAATCTGGTGACTCCACAAAGGAATGAATCCCTCACTAGAGGATTTTGAAGTGACATGTTGTTTGTAGAGATGAGGATATCTGATAGTGTTTGAAAGCATTTGAAGAATCACCTAGCAACTCCATTGATATGGAAATGAGGTATGATGGTCACGCCTTTTCAAAATTTCATATCAGTATTTTATTTTGAGGATTTGGAAGTGAAGAAATATGACATCATTCTTTGATTCGAACTATTTGGATTGAGTTTGAAGATATTCAAGCATCCACTACATCCTCCATCCAAGACAATGGTTTAGTAAGTTATGTTCCTTTCCAAAATTATAAATTTGATGATGAATCCCTTGATGGTTTTAAGAGGATTAGATGTTGTAGAGAAATTCTAGGAAGAACAAGAAATTGGAGGTACTTCCACTGTTGATGTTTTTGGTAGCAGCAGGAGGTATTCACCTCCGAGACAACTTTTCTTAGAGATGAAGATGTCAAGAAGTCAAAGGAAACCATTAAACAGTTCGAAGAAGCCCCGAAAGAAATTAGAAGATCCCAGAAGAGAAGTCGGCCCCACAGAAAAATAATAGAGAAGAAATATAATGCTCTAGAAGTAAAGTCGGCCCCACAAGAAAAAGACAAAGTGAAAATATAATTTCCAAAAGACAAGTCGGCCCTACTTGAAGAGACACCCGTTCGGAAAAGACACTTGCACAGTCCAGTATAAATAAAGGTGACGCCTTCCTCATTTGACACATATATTCACTCTGCAATCCTAGCACAAGTTTAGTGGAGAGAAGCAATTGCAGAAGTCCAACGAGGAAGGAAGGAAGAAGGGTGCATGTTGGCTAGGTTTTCCTCATAGCCCTTGCTAGGGTTTCTCTTTTATCTTGGTGGTGCGCTGGTGGAGGCCAGATACTCTAGCTCTCTGGCTAGAGTTTGCTGCAGCTATATAGTTGGGTTATCTCTTGTGAAGATAAGTACATATTGTTGGGATTCTTCTTTGTTGGTTTGCTTTAGTGGATAGAGTTTGCTCATGGTTATATTGTATTCGCAAGGATATTCTCTCTAAAGAAAGTTTGATGGGTTTTCTCCCCTTGTGAAGAAGGGTTTCCCAGGATAAATCTTTGTGTCTTCTTGTGCTTGTTTATATTTCAGTATATGCTTTTGAATGTTAAAAGAAGATCTAAATTGCTATGGTAAATCTAATGCTAACTAATTTTATAAAAATCCAACATGGTATCACAGTTGGTTACCTTCAGAACAGTCTAATCACTGGAAGGAAGATCGTGAGATTTACCACATTGCTGCAATTTGCCACTGCTCAAGACCTATACCTTGTCAAGCTCGTTCAACAACCTATTTGAGGATGTTGAGATTAATTTTTCCCTAGATCAGCTCGCCTACCCTAGCGCACCTCATGGTGGTCTCAGATTACAACTTCGTGAAAGTTAAAATTTCTCGTTGCAGTTGCAGTTGCCAATTATAGTTGCAGTTGCAATTGCAGGTGCAATTGCCAGCTGCAATTTCCAGTTACAGTTGCAGTTGTCGGTTACAATTGCAGTTGTTGTTTCATTTGCAGTTGCCAGTCACCAACTGCAGTTGCAATTGTCAGTTACCAGTTGCGCAAACCTTGAGATTAGAAGACAAGACAGATGGTGCTACGAACTTCTAGGTATGCACTTCTATATGTTTTTCAAGTTATATTATCTAGCAAAACATGAATGTGTTTACAGGGGATGTACAAGGGACCTTTGTCCAAACAGCAATATGTAGATCCAAAGGGATCTCACATTTAGTGCATTTAAGAAAACAGTGCATCCTCCCTAGAAGTTAAAGACTTCAAGTTTGAGTGTTTAAATTGATATGGCTCTAACTATGTAGTTGTTATGGAATTATTGCAATCTTATGAACATCTAGTTGCATCTTGATCTATTGAAGTTATGATATTTATGCTAAATGTTAATACTAGAGATGCACTTGTTTGCAAGCCAAGTTGATCTCCCCTCTAGGAAATATTCTTGTTTTGTTGTTTGTCCCAAGTAGGTTATCTTGTAAATTCCATGAAGGTTACCAGGGAGGCAGGTCACCAGTGACAGCTCTAAGAGAGAGCTATAGTGACGATTGCAGAAGGAAACATATTAGATAGTCTATAGTTTGAGACATGAAGCAGTTTAACCAGACAAGGAGTTGTGTACATGACAATATTCATTCATGTACTGAAGGAGAAGAGAATGCAGTTATATGGCATTGATGAGCCATATCATGAGGAGGAGGTAGCCTTTAAGAGATCTAGAGGATCTCACATGGAGATTGACAGTGAGAAGCAAGAGAAGATGGTGTCTTCTCCCCCTCACCCCTTCAACAGTTCAGAGGGAGCCAATTGAGCCTATTGATCCAGTAGATCATGTTGATGTATTGCACTAGGCCGAAAGAGGCATGCATGGGCTCGTCAGACTTTGCAGGAGGCAGAGAGATATGCAACTCCCTATGGTACTTTCAGAGAGAGCAAGAGACCTTGGAGATTCTCGAGCTATGTTGCAACGATGAACCACTTCATCGATTATGAGCCTTCCTGTTATGAGGAGGCATCTAGTCAGTAGGTATGGAAAGATGCCATGATGGAGCAGTATCAGTCCATCATGAAGAATGATGTGTGGGATATTGTTCCAAGACCTGAAGGGAAGTTTATGGTGACTCCCAAGTGGATCTATAAGATCAAACATGCAGCTGAAGGGAGCATCGAGAATCACAAAGCGAGATTTGTGGCCAAAGGATTCTCTCAGGTAGAGGGAGTAGACTATGAGGAGACATTTGCTCCCGTTGCTCGATACACTTCCATTAGGACGATCATTGCCCTTGCTTCAGCTATGGGTTGGAGACTACATCAGATGGATGTGAAGATAGCCTTCCTCAATGGAGAGATTGAGGAAGAAGTGTACATCGAGCAGCCAGATGGTTTTGTGATTCATGGGAAGGAGTCCCATGTGTGCAGGTTGAAGAAGGCCCTGTATGGACTCAAGTAGGCACCTCGAGCTTGGTATGCGAGGATTGATGGATACCTTATGAGTTTGGGCTTCAGCAAGAGTGTTGCAAATCCCAACCTCTACTATAAAGTTGTTAATGGTGAGTCCTTGATTTTGGTCCTGTATGTTGATGATTTATTCCTCACTGGAGCAGAGAGCCTCATTGCTAGGTGCAAATATGAGTTAGCCTCTGAGTTTGAAATAAAGGAACTTGGCATGATGCACTATTTCTTGAACTAGAGGTGTGGCAGAGAGCTGATGAGATCTTCCTAAGTCAGGGGAAGTATACAGTTGAGATTTTGAGGAGATTTGGGATGTTGGATTGTAAGTCCATGGCTACACAGATGGTGTCGAATCTGAAGAAGTTGAGTGAGCCTCCTTCCGATTCAGACTTGATTGATCCGACTACGTACAGGCAGTTGATTGGATCATTGATGTATTTGGTTAACACCAAACCAGATATTTGCTATGCAGTGAATGCACTTATCCAGTTCATGAGTCAGCCAAAACAAATGCATTGGGTAGCTGCGAAGCATGTGTTGAGATACTTGCGAGGCATAGTTGGATATGGCCTGAGATATGCTTCCAATGTTGACATGAGATTGCAGGGATATGGTAATTTTGATTGGGCAAGGAGCGCAATTGACAAGAAGAGCACCTCCTGTTGTTGCTTCAGTTTGGGTTCTGCCATGGTTTCATGGTGTAGCAGGAAGCAGACTTTTGTGGCTTTGAGTACCGCAGAGGCCGAGTATATTGCAGTATCTATGGTAGCTCGCGAAGCAGTGTGGCTTTGGAAGCTCCTTGCAAGATTGTATGGACAGATGCTGGATCCCACCATGATTCATTGTGATAACCAGAGTTGTGTGAAGCTCTCAGAGAATCCAGTATCTCATGAAAAATCGAAACATGTTGAGATCAAGTATCATTGCATTCGAGACATGGTGTTGAGGAAAGCAGTATTGGTGCAGTACCTTCCTACAGATGAGCAAATTGCAGATGTTCTCACCAAGCCCCTTTCCAAGTCGAAGTTCGAGTACTTCAGTGATAAACTTGGAGTGGTAGAGAATGGCCCTCTCGTTAAGAGGGAGTGTTGATGGTTGCAACTTCGTGAGACATTCTCCAAGTAGTACTCCTCGATGAACTGAGTTGGGTTGACCTGTGATGATATTCCTCGATGGACTGAGTTGAGTATGACACTTATCGATGGATTGATAAGTTGTACTGGGTTGGTGCCCAGGGACCCTTGGGTTGTAGCCCATGTGGTTGGGATATTGTACTAGGTTGGTGCCCAACGACCCCTGGGTTGTAGCCCATGTGGTTGGGATATTGTACTGGGTTGGTGCCCAGCGACCCTTGGGTTGTAGCCCATGTGGTTGGGATATTGTATTGGGTTGGTGCCCAAAGACCCTTGGGTTGTAGCACATGTGGTTGGGATCTTGTACTAGGTTGGTGCCCAGTGACCCTTGGGTTGTAGCACATGTGGTTGGGATCTTGTACTAGGTTGGTGCCCAACRACCCTTGGGTTGTAGCCCATGTGGTTGGGATATTGTACTGGGTTGGTGCCTAGCGACCCTCGGGTTGTAGCCCATGCGGTTGGGATATAATGGGTTGTAGCCCATCGTCCCTTGTGGTTGTATCCCTTGAGGACTCGTCCATATGGTTGTAGCCTATGTGACGTGATGATGATGATAGTATCAAATGGTGGTTGTAGCTCGTGTGAGCCCACATGAGTTTGTATCCCTTGTGAACGTCTTGTGGTTGTATCCCTTGATGTATGGATAATGATGACACACTATGAGGTTTTATCCCTAGTGTCCTCTAGTGGGTCGAAGCCCCTAGAAGATCTTGAGAAGGTCCACATTGGTTGTAGCCATGTGTGACTATGGAGATGCTACCAGTAGCATGGTCTGCGTGACCATGGCGTGGTCTGAGGACCATGGCATAGCCTGCGGGGCTATGAGGACCAAAGGAGAACATCATGGAGAATACATCCCTAGCTAAGAGGGAGTGTTGATGTTTTTGGTAGCAGCAGGAGGTATTCACCTCCAGGACAACTTTTCTTAGAGATGAAGATGTCAAGAAGTCAAAGGAAACCATTAAACAGTTCGAAGAAGCCCCTGAAGAAATTAGAAGATCCCAGAAGAGAAGTCGGCCCCACAAAAAATAATAAAGAAGAAATATAATGCTCTAGAAATAAAGTCGGCCCCACAAGAAAAAGACAAAGTGAAAATATAATTTCCAAAAGACAAGTCGGCCCTACTTGAAGAGACACGTGTTTGGAAAAGACACATGCCCAGTCCAGTATAAATAAAGGTGACGCCTTCCTCATTTGACACATACATTCACTCTACAATCCTAGCGCAAGTTTAGTGGAGAGAAGTAGTTGCAGCATTCCAGCGAAGAAGGAAGGAAGAAGGGTATGGGTTGGCTAGGTTTTCCTCATAGCCCTCACTAGGGTTTCTCTTCTCTTGGTGGTGTGCTGGTGGAGGCCAGATACTCTAGCGCTCTCGCTAGGGTTTGTTGCAGCTATATTGTTGGGTTATCTCTTGTGAAGATAAGTACATATTGTTGGGATTCTTCTTTGTTGGTTTGCTTTAGTGGATAGAGCTTGTTCACGGTTATATTGTATTTGTAATGTCCCTTTCCAATTAGGAGCTCCAGAGAGGAGGCTTAATGGTCTAAACCACCCCGTTAGACTATAGCTAGGGCCAGAAAAGGGGTAAACAGGGTTACTAAAAATGGGTAAACAAGGTGAAAGGTGTTATGCTCGGAAAGTGACATTGAGCTAAAAATGGTTAAAAGCGCTTTTAAGTCATTATGAGCTAAAAATAGAACAGATGAGCTAAAATTAGAAGTCAGCAGTGAATTAGGGTTTTGGAAAGCTATAAGAGAAGAGTTAGCGACCTAATTCATCATTATGCAAATTATAACTTGTCATTGAGGAGAGAGGCGCATCTGAGGAGAGATAGTTCAGTGGATTCTAGGAGGAAGACACCAGTTGGTTGATTTCGGTGTTAAGAGACACACCCTAGTCACCGAGAAGATCACACAGGTCTTCCATCATTCTTCAGCAGCAGTTACGCAGGGTCCAGCAGCAAGGGCGCACTTATCCAGGGTGAGGGCGCAGCTCCTAAGAAAGTTCAGGGAATCGATTGGTCCCATCCAGGGAGAATTCAGAGATTCCCCTCCGACCTAGTTGAGAGGAAGGCAAGGCACATATTTTGCCTGGTTCCTCATCAAATTCCAACGAAGGAATCATCTAGGGCGCATATTCCAGACTTGCAAGTGCGGCACTTTTGGCAGACAAATTTGGGGTTCCCGAGCGAGCATCAGATCAGGTTCAGGGAAACCCTTCCGACCCATTTCCTAGTAGACCAAGACGATCATTTTGAGATACATCTCAGCCGATTCTGACGGCGGAATCACTAGGACACATTTTGCTAGTGAGAGAGGGGCGCATTCCCTTAGGGGGGATCCATCCGAGGTCCAGACCTACCAGCAGAGGGGCCGGTCAGTTACCAGGCCTGTGAACTAGATCAGGGCGCACCATTTGAGACAGTTTCTAGGCCATTCCGAGAGGTATAGCCGCCAGGGCGAACTTTCCAGACTTCCAGCAGTTACCGTATGAGCTGCCATAGTTCCAGCTCATCCATTGATCCCGCAGTGCTCATCTATTATCGGGTATTATCATTTAGTTTTCTTATTTTATTTCGGCTAAGATCCTTTTGTCTTTTGATCTAGCCAAGTGATTCATTTTATTTAGCCGCATTTGGCCTTTGTACTCCGTGGAGATATCATAATATAAACTTTGCAATCCTTTGTCGCATTTGTTATTTGTATGATCATTTATATGTTGTAAACGATTAATCCTACACACACATTAGCAGTGTTTCCGAGACTAGCCAAGTCAGGAACATTACAGTATTGGCAAGAATATTCTCTCTAAAGAAAAGTTTGTTGGGTTTTCTCCCCTTGTGAAGAAGGGCTTCCCAAGATAAGTCTTTGTGTCTTCTTGTGCTTGTTTATATTTCAGTATATGCTTATTGAATGTTAAAAGAAGATCTAAATAGCTATGGTAAATCTAATGCTAACTAATTTTATAAAAATCCAACACCCACTATCTCATGTGAGAAAAAACATGATAGCCAAGTAGATGATGATGTGGGCACTCTTTTTTTGATTGGGAGACATAGATGGAATGTGGATTGTTGGTTTATTCATAAACATCCCATCTATGACATGGATAGTGAGAGCTTGATGGAGGAAACTATGAATTTGCACTTTCCATTTCCAATCAGCCTTGAGATCCATTCCATGGTGCATGAAAAAGACATTGCAGATCTTATTTTCTTTGATCTTGAACAACCAAATGATGTTGAGGTAGGTGATGCAACTTCTGTTGTTGATCAGCATCCATGTGTCCTCATCAATGAGAGAGATTTCTTGCAACAAAATGAGCATTATCATCACATTACATATATAGGAGTTTTCCAGAAATTAATATTTAGCTTATACCCTTTATATGTACAAAAAATCAGCAAAGGGATGTATTTTCAGAGCTGCCATATATTTGGGATACAAGTATCACAATCTTTGATGCATTGAAGCACATTTCAACATTCCAAAAGAGAGCATCAAGCCCTAAATCATAAGCTGATTTGTTTTTCTAGATCTAATTTTTTATGGCATGCATCAGGTAGAGGTTTGGTAGAGGACAGCAAAAAGGGGCAGAAAATTTTCTGCAGTTTTATCTTAGAGTTGCCTTCAAAACCATTGTTGCTTGAGACTATTGATGGGTTTCCCTGTTCATATAATGGAGGCCATGATTATATGAGCCTATCCAACATTGGAAAGGGCAGGCATGTATAGCACACACCAACCTTGATGTGATCTTGGTGTTTTCTTCTATCTTTAGAAACTCACCTCAATTTTCAATTGTACAATGACAGAGATTCTAGCCTATTCTCGCATGATGTTTAATATAGCCTTGTTTTGGTTTGTTGCCAAAAACAAGCAGAGATCTCATGTTGTTTTTGAGATGATACAGTGGCTTCATTGGCTCTTTAATTTCACTTAGGATTTTCATCTTCCTATTGTAGAGTAGGGTAGGAAGAATAAGCTTGATGTTCACAAGCAGTAGATTTCATTTATGCTCTCTTTGGCATTTTGGGCTCATGCCTTATTTGTAGTGCCCCATGAGAATGGGTAGTTAGATTAACAATCTCAATTATTTTTTCATAAATTGGGATTGATGACATTATATATTATGTGGCAGGGATGTGAAGTTTTTGATCCATTATGCCATGGACAACAAGCCATTTAATTCACCTTGCAGGTGAGAGACTCTACAGTTCTCTTGCACCCCACAATGGACTGCAGTCCCCATATTGAGCCAATTGTTACCCCATGAAAATAAAAGGGTCATTTCGCATTTTGATGGGATTTCCTCTCTCACCGAGCATAGCAAAAGACCCTTGAAGTTCAATGGCAATTACAAGTTGTGGGTGAAACTTGTTGAATTTAAAGACGCTACAAGAGTCATTCTCCGGGAGGATGGCAAAGACCATCGCTGAGATCTAGGGCCCCCAATGCGCTCTTGGGGTTCTTGGTCTGGGACCAAACAGTGAGAGCCATGGAAAAATACCCTTGTAAGGGCCCCCAGTGGATAACTGGGGTTCTTGGTCTAGGACCAAGCAGCAAAGGACCCTTGTAAGGGCCCCCAGTAGATAACTGGGGTTCTTGGTCTGGGACCAAGCAGTAAAGACCCTTGAGAGGGTCCCCAGTATATGACTGGGGTTCTTGGTCTGGGACCAAGCAGTTAAGTCCCTAGATATGTCTAGGGCCCCTGGACGTGTTACAGGGTACCCATGTCTAAAGCATGGGTTGATCCTTGGTCTTGTACCTTGGTGGATAAGACCCCAAATATGTTCTGGGGCAACCTGGTCCTTGATCAAGTAGTTGTTGGTGTGTGACCCTCCTAAAGGCGAGCATGACCACATGAGGGATGTATCCCATATGCAGTGATGATAAAGTTGATTGGTCACCTTGATAAGTATATGGACATGTGTAGACCTCTCATTAACCCACCACCCTTGGTTTTTGGGCTTAAGTTTGTTTGGGGGGTTGTATTTTGTATGTTGGGGTTAATATAAGAAATATTTAATTAATATAAATTATAAATATATTTAATTAATATTTATATTAATTAAATATATTATTTTTAATTATATTTCTTTTATCCCAACCCTTACCCAAAAGTATAAATAAGAACCCCTCCCCCTTCATTCTGACACTCACTTATTCTCTCCTCCTAAAGAAAGTGGCGGATTGCTCTCTTGGTCTGCGGCCTCCTGGTGACAGTTTGCGGCCTCCTTGTTTCAGCATGCAGCCTCCTTGTTTAAGTGCTCAGCTTTCCTTTGACAGCAGCTCAACCCTCATTTTTGTGACATCCAAGTCCTTGCTTGTTTGCTTGATGTTGTGTGAGTGTTGAGGGTGTGTATGCCTCTGCTGAAGTATTGCTATTGCTGCTCTCCTTGATTGTGACAGCCAGCTGGACCTCTTCTTCTACCAGTGATACCCTCCTAGCAGCATGTCGTCCCCTTTCTTAGAACATATCTGGGATCTATGAGGCCACGGCATCTTATAGGGATAGTTGATCATTCACTACATGCAGCCATCCCTCCTTCGTCTGGCTGTTTATTTTTGTGTGAGGGTTTGGGGTTTTTGGTGTGAGGGTTTTATGGTGGTTTGACAATCAAATACTTCTCTTGACAGAGATATGACCCTTAAGGCAGATCCATGACACATAAGACTTATCTGAGCATATTCTAGTGGCTTATTATCACTCAGGTGCCATGCTCTTCTTCTTCTTACAGAGGTAAGTTACTTACAGTTCAGATCTCTTTTGTTCATGCTTAGATTTATTTATTTAGCCTAAATCTATCTAATATGCATGTTCAGCTTTACATACTGTTTATCTAACTGTTGTTTATAATTAGAAGTGACTTCTAGTTCAGATCCGAATATGCATGTTCAGCTTTACTATTTATCTAACTGTTGTTTATAAGTGACTTCTAGTTCAGATCTAAATGTCTTGATCACTCAGAATTTGTCTATTGTTCAGATCTATATTGTTGTTCATGTTCAAACCTATTTTTCAGATCTAACACTCTAGCATGCTCTGAATTTGGTTATATCTATCTGTTGTTTATGATCAGAATTAATTTCTAATTCTGATCTGAGTGTTTTGCTCACTCAAAACTATTCAAGCATTAGATCTATTTGTTGTATTTGTTCAGATCTAACTTTTGGTTCATAACTAACTATTCAGCATGCTTAGAATTTTTAAGTTTAGATCTGTATAAGTTGACTGTGTTTATTCTGATTTTGTCTACAGAATTTTGAAAAAGGTAGATTCTTGTTATCTTTACCAATTTCTAACATGGTATCAGAGCTTAGGGCGTGAAAAGAGCTCAAGAATTGTCCAGACTTGAGCCTGCGTAGATCCTATTCTTAAAATTTGGTTTGCAGATCAGAAGTAAGCAATGCCTTCTTTTATGGATTTGAGAAAGGGAACAAGGTTTCCATAATAATAAGCTACAAGGTGAGCAAATGTCACTAGCTATCTTAGTTTTGTTTTTTAATGAGGTCCAGTAGTATGAATCCACTATTATTTTTAAACCGTTGGAAAATCTTAATGATGAAACTCTTTCTCTTTGGATATCTTCGTCTCTTACTCCATGCCATAATATGTGTGTATATTATACACTCAGTTAGCATGATTTGGAACAGGTTTATTGTCAACCTTCACTCTCTTTAGCAGTCTTTTTAGACCTGAAACCTCTTGGGAAAAGTTAATTGTTTAATGGTCATTTATGCCTTTGGAAAGGAACTTGAATTATTGTCATTTCCTTAAATTCTAACATTTAGAAAATGACTAGAACAGATTCAACATAAAAGAAAGTTCAATCTCTCTAAATTTAATTGAGCATTGTTAGTCAAGGTCCAAGGATGATACCTATCTCCATGTGCTAAGCATTAATCTTTCAAAAGAATTGGTGTAGAGACATCGTCTAGCATGTATCCTAGCCAACAGAAAGATACTCCTTGGAAACTGTTTCTGCACATCTAAACCTTTGTGTCACTAACAGACTTGGAAAGTTTTGAAGGTTGTTAACTCTGCATTTAATTAGCAAGTGAGATATGAATGACTATGGCAAGCTCTACTTGAGCCGAGAATTTTGACTCTTTAGTTTGGCCTCTGCTTTAACAAAGCCCTTTCACCACACCATGCTTCTCTCAGTCGGGGCTACTTCTATGACAAAGAAGATATCCATTACACGTTTTATTTTTGGACTGATTGATGTGGAGAGGATAGTGAAAGACTATCTTGTTTATTGTCTTGTACACTTGTGAGATGCAAATTTGGGTGCCAAAGAAAACCTTTTGGATCTTTGGTGAATTTACCAATGCTAGTTGGGAGAGTTTCCTTGTTAGGAAAATCTGCAGGCTAGGGTCCTTTATCTCTGGTGGATCCTTTTTTTTTAAAGGGGGTGACTCCTAGTAAATCCTCTAGTTTACCCTTGATTATATATTGATTTTCAAGACTTTTCTCTTCTCTTTTTTGATTGAAAATTAAATGATAACTCTTACCCTCTCTCACTTCTGAGCTAGGTCGAGTTAGTTAAAGATCTGATACAGAATGCTTGGGAATGTAACCATCATCCTGAAGATCACAAGTGATAGGTTTAAGCTTTTATAATGTTATTGTTACTAATGCTTGGTAAGTGATTAGCTTTCATTTAATAAGTTTTTGGTAAAATACAATGGCTTTGACAGAATCACTGGTAAAGGAATTTTAATGGGAAACTGTGTAACTTTAGTAAATGACGGCACCTTATGCACTTAATGGTCATCCATATGTACACTAGCTTTAAATTTAACCACAATACATTGAGTGGTGGAAGCTTGGAAATGACTTCGGTATCTGGCTTTGAGGAAAACATGTGTGGGCTGACTTTTAAAAGAACATAATTTGGACAATGCAATCTTTGGCCTCATTCTTTAAGACGTATTGTTTGCATATGGATGAATAATGTTTTATCCACAGGACAGTAGGATAACCACTTAAGGATATGGAATTACTTGAACTAACAGATTTATATCAAACATCTGCATACACAGAAGAAGTCCTAGATAACATGAGTTGGTAACAGGCTGCAAATTTCAAGTATGTCTTAAGCCTAAGCAAGTTTCATGGATACTACATTTACATTCATTCTTGTGACTACAAATGACAACAAGAAAGATATGTTTACCTTCATGTCATCTTTATGTATCCATGTCTCAATGGAATACTGTCAGAATCTCATGTGTATTTTTGTTATATGACAAAGGTAGATGTGATCTCAGCACATACTTATTTTTTTATGTAAGCTAGGCCTTTCTCTCTGGTTTGGAAACCCAACTGTTTGTTGGTCTTTTATCTTTCATATGAAAGACAACATGTAACCTTGGGTTATTTCCTTGGTTAAAGAGTCCAACAAATTATCTTGGTAGTTGGGGTATTTTTCTTCGTTTTGGGAACCCTACAGATATCTCTTTTCGAGAGTCCTTAGATTGTAATTGAGCCATTATCCTTGGCACGAGAGCTCAAGAAGTCTGACTCAGCTTTTCATATTAAACTTGGTACTAGCACCAAGAACATCTTGAAGAGATATGACACCAGAACAGAGTCAAAAGATCTTATAGGTTCAAAGGGAGCCAATTTGCACATGACAGGGAGGCAGACATTTTATGAGACTCAAAGGGAGCAGTCCCCGCATATGAGTTAGTCCATGACCTACAACAGAGATGACAGCTTAGTAGAGTCAAGGGATACTTTTGGTTTCTTTTAAAGAAATTTTCTATTAAAAGAAAACCAGCCTAGTGCCGGAAAATACTAAAGGAAGCAGAAAATCATTCAACACCTAAGAGCACTTTCAAAGAAAGCAAGAAACCAGATAAGTACTCCGGCCTTATAGCTAAATTGAATCTTATGATTGATTCAGAACCTTCCACATTTGAAGTGTGGGAAGATGCTATGATAGAAGAATATTGAATCAATTATGAAGAATGATGTATGGGCAGTGTTTCAAAGACCTCGTAACAAATCAGTGGTAACCTCCAATGGCCTTAAAAGATAAAGCCTACAACAGATGGTTGTATTGAGGTTAAATTTGTGACTCGTGATTTCTCTCAAAAAGAAGGGATTATCTATGACAAGATCCTTACTTCCATCGGGATCTTTTGTCGCAATTTTTGATTTGGAAACTTCATCTAATAGATGTTAAGATTTCTTCTTCACAGTGAAGTTAAGCAAGAGGCTATCCATGGGAAAGAATCCCATGAATTATAACTAGCTCCGAAAGCTTGGTATGAAAGTATTGACAGTCTCTCTACAGAGTGTTGGGTTCACCAATAGTTTTATCTTTATATAAAGATTGTCCAAAATCTTCATGTTATCTTAGGATGATCTGTTCCTTACAGGAAAGGAAATTTTTGATAGCTCAGACTAAGAGGGAGCTCTTCAGCAGAAGTTGAAATGAAAGACTTGGGTCTTTTACATTACTTTCTGAGCTTAGAGGTGTGGCAGAAACCGAGTGAGATGTTTCTCTCACAAGAGCAAATATGCAGTTGATGTGCTCCGCTATTTTAGCATGATGAACTATAAGTCCATGACCACACAAATGATCTCTAACCTAAAGAAACTACAAGATTAGGTTACTTGTTCAGAACCAGAAGACCCCACTGTATATAGGCAGATCATTGGGTCATGGGTCATTGATGTACCTCGTACATACTAAACCGGACATTTGTTATGCGGAAAATGCCCTCAGTCAGTTCATGTGTATATATACATATGATTGTTGTGAAGCATATTCTGAGATATGTTCGGGGAACTATAGCTTTTGGTCTCAGATACACTTCCAATGAAGGTGTAATGCTTCATGAATTACGGATTCAGATTGGATGGGCAGTACAATGGATCGGAAGAGCACTTCCGGATATTGTTTCAGTTTGGGTTCAGCAATTTTTTCCTGGTCCAGTAGGAAACAAGGCTCCATAGCCCAAAGCACTGCAGAAGTAGAACACATTGTTGCAAGTGCTGCTAGTAGAGAAGCAATGTGGCTTGGGAAGCTACTTTCAGACTTGTTCAGTACAGAGCTTGAACCCATGGTCATTCACTGTGACAATCAGAGCTGCATTAAGTTCACCGAGAATCCAGTTTTTCACGACAGGTCGAAACACAATGAGATGAGATATCACTATGTCCGGGACATGGTACAGAAGAACGTTCTCAACATTCAGTATGTTCCGACGGCACAACAGACAATAGATATTTTTACCAAGCTGCTGTCCCTGACAAAGTTTGTATACTTTCGTGACAAGCTTGGTGTAGCTGAGAATGCCTCTCTTACTGAGACGGAGTGTTGAATTTCAAGCAGTTGCAAGAACCATTCTACAGGAGGATGGCAAAGACCCTAGCTGAGATCTAGGGCCCCCAGTGTGCTCCTAGGGTTCTTGGTCTGGGACCAAACAATCAGAGCCATGGCAAAAGACCCTTGTAAGGGCCCCCAATAGATAATTGGGGTTCTTGGTCTGGGACCAAGCAACAAAAGACCCTTGTAAGGGCCCCCAGTAGATAACTAGGGTTCTTGGTCTGGGACCAAGCAACAAAAGACCCTTGTAAGGGCCCCCAGTAGATAACTGGGGTTCTTGGTCTGGGACCAAGCAGTAAAGACCCTGGAGAGGGCCCCCAGTATATGACTGGGGTTCTTGGTCTGGGACCAAGCAATTAAGTCCCTAGATATGTCTAGGGCCCCTGGACGTGTTCCAAGGTACCAATGTCTAAAGCATGGGTTGATCCTTGGTCTTGTACCTTGGTGATTAAGACCCCAGATATGTTCTGGGGCAACCTGGTCCTTGATCAGGTAGTTGTTGGTGTGTGATCCTCCTGAAGGCGGGCATGACCACATGAGGGATGTATCCCATATGCAGTGATGATAAAGTTGATTGGTCACCTTGAGAAGTATATGGACATGTGTAAACCTCTCCTAAACCCACCACCCTTGGTTTTTGGGCTTAAGTTTTTTTGGGGGTTTGTATTTTGTATGTTGGGGTTAATATAAGAAATATTTAATTAATATAAATTATAAATATATTTAACTAATATTTATATTAATTAAATATATTATTTTTAATTATATTTATTTTATCCTAACCCTTACCCAAAAGTATAAATAAGAACCCCTCCCCCTTCACTCTTACACTCACTTATTCTCTCCTCCTAAAGAAAGTGGCGGATTTCTCTCTTGGTCTACAGCCTCCTTGTTTCAGCCTACGGCCTCCTTATGACAATGCTCAGCTTTCCTTTGACAGCAGCTCGGCACTTCTTTTTGTGACAGCCAGGTCCTCGCTTGTTTGCTTGATGTTGTGTGAGTGTTGAGGGTGTGTATGCCTCTGTTGAAGTATTGCTATTGCTGTTGTCCTTGACTGTGACAACCAATCAACCCCCTTCTTCTACCAGTGATACCCTCCTAGCAGCCTGTCGTCCCCTTTCTTAGAACAGATCTGGGATCTGTGAGGCCACGACATCTTATAGGGATAGCTGATCATTCACTACATGCAGCCGTCCCTCCTTCTGGCTGTTTATTTTTGTGTGAGGGTTTGGGGTTTTTGGTGTGAGGGTTTTATGGTGGTTTGACAGTCAAATACTTCTCTTGACAAAGATCTGACCCTTGAGGCAGATCCATTACACATAAGCCTTATCTGAGCATATTCTAGTGGCTTATTATCTCTCAGGTGCCATGCTCCTCTTCTTCTTACAGAGGTAAGTGACTTACAGTTCAGATCTCTTTTGTTCATGCTCAGATTTATTTATTTAGCCTAGATATATCTAATATGCATGTTCAACTTTACCTACTGTTTTATCTAACTGTTGTTTATAATTAGAAGTGACTTCTAGTTCAGATCTGAATATGCATGTTCAGCTTTACTGTTTATCTAATTGTTGTTTATAAGTGACTTCTAGTTCAGATCTGAATGTCTTGATCACTTAGAAATTGTCTATGGTTCAGATCTATATTGTTGT
The DNA here is from genome assembly GCA_009831015.1 of Picea engelmannii. Lineage (NCBI taxonomy): Eukaryota > Viridiplantae > Streptophyta > Pinopsida > Pinales > Pinaceae > Picea > Picea engelmannii. Next base: position 664,644 of record ML776697.1, read on the forward strand.
TCATGTTCAGACCTATTTTTCAGATCTAACACTCTAGCATGCTCTGAATTTGGATATATCTATCGGTTGTTTATGATCAGAATTAATTTCTAATTCTGATCCGAGTGTTTTTCTCACTCAAAATTGTTCAAGCATTAGATCTATTTGTTGTTTTTGTTCAGATCTAATTTTTGGTTCATATCTAACTATTCGGCATGCTTAGAATTTTTTAATTTTAGTTCTGTATAAGTTGAATGTGTTTATGCTGATTTTGTCTATAGAATTTTGAAAAAGGTAGATTCTTGTTATCTTTACCAATTTCTAACAAGGTATCAGAGCTTAGGGCGTGAAAAGAGCTCAAGAATTGTACAGACTTGAGCCTGCGTAAATCCTATTCTTAGAATTTGGTTTCCAGATCAGAAGTAAGCAATGCCTTCCTTTATGGATTTGAGAAAGGGAACAGAGTTTCCATAATGATAAGCTACAAGGTGAGCAAATGTCACTAGCTATCTTAGTTTTGTTTTTTAACGAGGTCCAATAGTATGAATCCACTATTTTTTTTAAACCCTTGGAAAATCTTAATGATGAAACTTTTTCTCTTTGGATATCTACGTCTCTTACTCCATGCCATAATATGTGTGTATATTATACACTCAGTTAGCATGATTTGGAACAGGTTTATTTTCAACCTTCACTCTCTTTAGTAGTCTTTTTAGACCTGAAACCTCTTGGGAAAAGTTAATTGTTTAATGCTCATTTATGCCTTTGGAAAGGAACTTGAATTATTGTCATTTCCCTAAATTCTAACATTTAGAAAATGACAAGAACAAATTGAACATAAAAGAAAGTTCAATCTCTCTAAATTTAATTGAACATTGTTAGTCAAGGTCCAAGGATGATACCTATTTCCACGTGCTAAGCATTAATATTTCAAAAGAATTGATGTAGAGACCCCGTCTAGCATGTATCCTAGCCAACAGAAAGATACTCCTTGGAAATTGTTTTTGCACATCTAAACCTTTGTGTCACTAACAGACTTGGAAAGTTTTGAAGGTTGTTAACTATGCATTTAATTAGCAAGTGAGATCTAAATGACTGTGGCAAGCTCTACTTGAGCCGAGAATTTTGACTCTTTAGTTTGGCCTCTGCTTTAACAAAGCCCTTTCACCACACCATGCTTCTCTCAGTCGGGGCTACTTCTATGACAAAGAAGATATCCATTACATGTTTTATTTTTTGGACTGATTGATGTGGAGAGAATAGTGAAAGACTATCTTGTTTATTGTCTTGTACACTTGTGAGATGCAAATTTGGGTGCCAAAGAAAACCTTTTGGATCTGTGGTGAAGTTACCAATGCTAGTTTCCTTGTTAGGAAAATCTGCAGGCTAGGGTCCTTTATCTCTGGTGGATCCTTTTTTTTTTTTAAAGGGGGGGACTCTTAGTAAATCCTCTAGTTTACCCTTGATTATCTATTGATTTTCAAGACTTTTCTCTTCTCTTTTTTGATTGAAAATTAAATGATAACACTTACCCTCTCTCACTTCTGAGCTAGGCCGAGTTAGTTAAAAATCTAATACAGAATGTTTGGGAATGTAACCATCATCCTGAAGATCACAAGGGATAGGTTTAAGTTTTTATAATGTTAGTGTTACTAATGCTTGGTAAGTGCTTAGCTTTCATTTAATAAGCTTTTGGTAAAATACAATGGCTTTGACAGAATCACTGGTAAAGGAATTTTAATGGGAAACTGTGTAACTTTAGTAAATGACAGCACCTTATGCACTTAATGGTCATCCATATGTACACGAGCTTTAAAGTTAACCACAATCATTGAGTGGTGGAAGCTTGGAAATGACTTTGGTATTTGGCTTTGAGGAAAACATGTGTGGGCTGACTTTTGTAAGAACATAATTTGAACAATGCAGTCTTTGGCCTCATTCTTTAAGACGTATTGTTTGCATATGGATGAATAATGTTTTATCCACAGAACAGTAGGATAACCACTTAAGGATATGGAATTACTTGAACTAACAGATTTATATCAAACATCTGCATACACAGAAGAAGTCCTAGATAACTTGAGTTGGTAACAGGCTACAAAGTTCAAGTATGTCTTAAGCCTAAGCAAGTTTCATGGATATATGTTTACATTCATTCTTGTGACTACAAATGACAACAAGAGATATATGTTTACCTTCATGTCATCGTTCCATTGAGATATATGTTCCATTGAGATCTATGTCTCAATGGAATACTGTCAAAATCTCATGTGTATTTTTGTTATATGACCAAGGTAGCTGTGATCTCAGCAGATACTTATTTTTTGATGTAAGCTAGGTCTTTCTCACTGGTTTGGAAACCCAGTTGTTTGTTGGTCTTTTTTCTCTGATATGAAAGACAACATGTAACCTTGGGTTATTTCCTTGCTTAAAGAGTCCAACAAATTATCTTGGTAGTTGGGGTATTTTTCTTCGTTTTGGGAACCCTACAGATATCTCTTTTCGAGAGTCCTGAAATTGTAATTGAGCCATTATCCTTGGCACGGGAGCTCAAGAAGTCTAACTCGGATTTTCATATTAAACTTGGTACTGGCACCAAGAACATCTCGAAGAGATATGACACCAGAACAGAGTCAAAAGATCTTATAGGTTCAGAGGGAGACAATTTGCACATGACAGGGAGGCAAACATTTTATGAGACTCAGAGGGAGCAATCCCTGCATATGAGTTAGTCCATGACCTACAGCAGAGATTGCAGCTTAGTAGAGTCAAGGGATACTTTTGGTTTCTTTTAAAGAAATTTTCTATTAAAAGAAAACCAGCCTGGTGCCGGGAAATACTAAAGGAAGCAGAAAAGCATTCAGCACCTAAGGGCACTTTCAAAGAAAGCAAGAAACCAGATAAGTACTCCGACCTTATAGCTAAATTGAATCTTGTGATTGATTCAGAACCTTCCACATTTGAAGTGTGGGAAGGTGCTATGATAGAAGAATATTGAATCAATTCTGAAGAATGATGTATGGGCAGTGTTTCAAAGACCTCGTAACAAATCAGTGGTAACCTCCAATGGCCTTATAAGATAAAGCCTACAACAGATGGTTGTATTGAGGTTAAATTTGTGACTCATGATTTCTCTCAGAAAGAAGGGATTATCTATGACAAGATCTTTACTTCCATCAGGATCTTTTGTCGAAGTTTCTGATTTGGAAACTTCATCTAATAGATGCTAAGATTTCTTCTTAACAGTGAAATTAAGCAAGAGGCTATCCATAGGAAAGAATCCCATGGATTATAACTAGCTCTGAAAGCTTGGTATGAAAGTATTGACAGTCTCTCTACAGAGTCTTGGGTTCACCAATAGTTTAACTTTATATAAAGATTGTCCAAAATCTTCATGTTATCTTAGGATGATCTATTCCTTACAGGAAATGATATTTTTGATAGCTCAAACTAAGAGGGAGCTCTTCAGCAGAAGTTGAAATGAAAGACTTGGGTCTTTTACATTACTTTCTGAGCTTAGAGGTGTGGCAGAAACCAGGTGATATGTTTCTCTCACAAGAAAAAATATGCAGTTGATGTGCTCCGCTATTTTAGCATGATGAACTATAAATCCATGACCACACAAATGATCTCTAACCTGAAGAAACTACAAGATCAGGTTACTTGTTCAGAACCAGAAGACCCCACTGTATATCGGTCGATCATTGGGTCATGGGTCATTGATGTACATCGCACATACTAAACCAGACATTTGTTATGCGGAAAATGCCCTCAGTCAGTTCATGTGTATATATACATATGATTGTTGTTAAGCATATTCTAAGATATGTTTGGGGAACTATAGCTTTTGGTCTCAGATACACTTCCAGTGGAGGTGTAATGCTTCATGAATTACAAATTCAGATTGGATGGGCAGTATAGTGGATTGGAAGAGCACTTCTAGATATTGTTTCAGTTTGGGTTCAGCGATGATTTCCTGGTCCAGCAGAAAACAGGGCTCCATAGCCCAAAGCACTACAAAAGCATAATACATTGTTGCAAGTGTTGCTAGCAGAGAAGCAGTGTGGCTTAGGAAGCTACTTTCAGACTTGTTCAGTACAGAGCTTGAACCCACGGTCATTCACTGTGATAATCAGAGTTGTATGAAGCTCACCTAGAATCCAGTGTTTCACGACAGGTCGAAACACATTGAGATGAGATATCACTATGTCCGGGACATGGTATAGAAGAACGTTCTCAACATTCAGTATGTTCCGACGGCACTGTTATCGCACGGTTTGTAGGAAAGGTTAAAAGAGCTGAGTCAAGGTTTGAAACCGACGTAACAGGAGCTTCCCCACCCACTGTCACCTCGATGGGGGGGCTCTTTCTATTTAGGAGGGCTAGTCCAAGGGAGACGTCCCTAATGTAATTTGGGTTTAAGAAGGGCTAAGGATAATGGCAAGGATAAGAGTGTCCCTTTCACAGATTACAGCCAAGTGAGAGATAGTCAAAGAGAAAGATCCACTGATGATGCACCTGTTTGCGAGACAAGACAAAGAAAGCTAGAATGTGTGCTTGCAGTGGGTTAGTACTTCAATAAATCAATGACTATCTTCCAATACATATGTGAGCAAATGATCAATGCTATTATTGACGAAGTCAATGATGGCTAAAAAGAGACAAATACTTGTATTACTTCATCAACAAAGCATAAGAGATAAAGAGCATTCAATGTTCACAATTAAAACCTTGTATGATATCATTAATGCAATAAATATGTCAAATCAGCTCACATACATAAAGTTGTTGCATCACCTATACTATTTCTGCTACAGGTGTGACGTCAGCTTTAATCAATAGGTCAAAATGATGACAAAGAGTGAAACGTTTTCTTAAATAAGCTTATGGATGCAATTATTAACTCAATGTCTATCAAAGGAGCTGCCAAATGTCATAACGTTGGAAGTATAAACCAAGATCAAAGGGTATGACGTCAGCCCTATATAAATTTTGTTGTCTGCAGGTTAGCTAGCCAAGGAGTGACGTTTTGACAAAATCAACCAGCAAAAGGGCAAATGAACTCCACGGCTATGATAAGGAGACTAG
>ML776697.1:696432-722469 GCA_009831015.1 Picea engelmannii
CCCTAACAAGGGTCTTTTGCCGTGGCACTGACTGTTTGGTCCCAGACCAAATACCCCAGGAGTGCACTGGGGGCCCTAGACCTTAGCTAGGGTATTTTCCATCCTCCCGGAGAATGGCTCTTGCAGCTGCTATAAATTTTGACAAGCATGCTTAGAATTTTTTAAGTTTAGATCTGTATAAGTTGAATGTGTTTATGATGATTTTGTCTACAGAATTTTGAAAAAGGTAGATTCTTGTTATCTTTACCAATTTCTAACAAAACTTAGAGGTTATGCACCTTGTTCTATCTTGCCCGAGCACCACTCATCATTCGGGGTTAGGACCAAGGTGTAGAAGAAGTATGGTTGGCATGATGAAGGCTTTTTCAAAGGCACACTTCAACACAAGATTCCATTTGGGAACACTTGACACATTTGAGACATGGTTACATGGCTTACCTTACTTTTGTCGTATCATTGATGGAGAGCTTTATTCCTAGGTTGAACTCAAGGCCTGAGACCACGTGGATGGAAGATGTGAGCAAGAAGTAAACCCTGGAAGATGAATGCCCTACTTTCGGATGTGTCCAAGGCATGATTTATGGTAAGGTAAAGGTCAAACACAACCCAAGGAGAAAACTCCCTACCTTATTGGAGCTTAGAGCATGACATTCCAAGTCAAAAGTATTAGTGAAATCAACCACTACTAATACTAGAGTAGTGCACATGGCATCCTTTAAAGCTGAAATGGCCTACTCAACAGCCTCAATCCATACAAGGGCATTCTTTTTTGGTAGGTTGTCGAGGGAGTAGCAATTTTTCCATAATTTTTCACAAACTTCCTATAGTATCTTGTAAGTCCTAAGAACCCATGCAATCTTTTCAAGGTCTTGGGGTGTGGCCTATATTATTGATTATATTTGTGCATGTGTGTATATTGTTATCTATGTATATGGATATGTTGTGGTGAATTGTATGTTTTGGATGAAATGTAGTATGATAGACCTGTGAAAGGTTTATTTTGTGGATTTGTGACTTGTGTTTTTCTAAGATTTGATCTTGGACAATTGTTAATAATGTCGAAAATTACTAATGTTGTGAACCAATGAATTAGTGTAAGTGTGGAAAGGAAGCCTCAAATTGCTAGTTGATATGGAACCATGTAGGATTACGAAAGTTCATTCACCAATCTTGAAATTTTGAATTAAGTATAAAAAAAGGGGAGCATGATATTTTGGTAATATGACCTTTGGAAGGGAACATATGATTGAGCTAATAAGGTTATATACTTGATATGTGAGTGTTTGTGTATGTGCAAGTCACAGGGTGAGATCTTGCCAAATAGCCAACATATGGATGTGGACCACAATCATGTATTGACAAAGGCATGGAGTCTTTAATTGCAAAATATATAAAAGGGTACTTATGTCGCGGAGAGTAGAGACAAAGACACGGAGTCCATATTGCATGATTAGGATCGGGGGGTGCATAGTAAGGGTGTGGAATCCTTACTCTCAACAGTCAGCTTCCAAATTCCAAGCTAAGCAGGGTAATTACAGTGACCACCATGGTTGAATTAGATAGGAGATTATTTAGCCACTTGGGTGGTGCAGATTCAAATAACTTTATGAAATTAATATATATAATGAATGAAATAAAATAAAAGGGGAAAAATAGGGCGGGCACCATGTAGCCCATAAATAATAGGGTAATTTAATTTTTATTTTTTTTAAAGGAGGATTTTTGCATGGGAGGGTGAGGTGTTGACCTAAGGGGGTTTTATAAATAGAAGGGGGGGAACCCATGGAGAGGGGGAAGAAATAGTGCATAGGGAGATGCTGCCAAAATTCAAGCAGATTGAGACTTTGCTAAATCTAAGAGTGAAATTTAATTGTTTTGGGTTTCAATCAGGCAGTGGTTGTGAGTCCATGCAGCTCAGGATCTCAAGCAAAGAAATTTCCCCTGAGAGGCTAGGAGGAAAACTGGTTGACATTTGTGAGTTGGCATAGGCAAGAAACTGGAGATTGATGCTCTGATCTAGCAACTGAAGGCATAAATCTATACAAGTATAAAATTCTTAGCAAATTTCAGATTTGGGTATTTTAGAGTCTTATAAATTTTAATTCTAGCTGAGATCTTTGAATACTTGTGTGAATCTGATTTTTTATATGGATTATGCAATTCTAGTTGAAACTAACCCTGGCTTGCAGCTAGTCTGGAAACTAATGTGTGGCTGAGCCTCTGAGGTGACTACAAGCTGAGTATGTCATAATCTGGTACATGTAAAAGAATGATGGGTTATCGGTGTGCATTCTTTGTGTTTCTTTGTTGTGCATTTTTATCCAAGAATTTTGTTTCTATCCTCAGGTACTTTGTGTGGATTTATGGAAAGAGGTTGTTCTCCAATCTCCTTATTCTAACCATTTTCTTTTATATTTTTGTTTACAATACTTCTTCTTTCTTGCATAGATTTAACCGAAAGCTTAAATATCTGCTGCTGTTTTTGTTTCTTGGAATGAGTCAGTGAGACCTGGGTGCTTACATTCATAAATGTGTCTAGATTATACTATAATATGTTAACTATTACTGCTATTAGATATTTTTCTTTCTAAAGAAACAGACGATGACTAAAATCTTTGGAAATGTATTATATTGAATCGTGAACAGCAAAAATAAGTTATTTAATAAAAATTAGCCATATGATTAAAGTCACCAGTTCCATTTCAGTTTTCTTCTGCAGTGCTGTTTAACTCGGCATCTCTCTGTTTCAGCATTTTTTTAATATAATCTACAGATATTCCATGATAAATGTCTACTCCATAAAGTACTTACATCATGCTAAAGTAGACTTAGTAATGTAATGCAGTGGCTATTCTAAATTGTTATGTAGCATGTATAGCATTATTTAGCACCCAGTTCTTACAAAATTATTTCAGTTATCTAGTTTTCATCAATTGCCACCTGAGAAAAAATTGGGTTTAAATTAAAAATTTCCTATATCCAAGACATGATTGGGTTATTATAGAAGTGTTTACTACACTGATAATTAAAAGTCTTTAGATGAGGTCACCAAACTAGATCGAGATAGACTTTTGACCAACAGAGGAATGCAAAAGCGTGGATGTCCCCAAAAAAAGTTGGATATAATCACAATATGGACAAAAAAAATAAAATTCATAATAGCCATGCTTTCTCAAAAGCCAATTCAAATAAATAATTGAAATTTGAAACCATTAAAATGATTGATCCCTGGAAGTGGAGTATGAAACCATCAAAATGATTAAGCCCTCAAAGTGCCCCATCATTAGCATCATTTTTTCCTTAGTTTTGTTGCTGTTTTGACAAAATCAAGGCTAAACAGGGACGGTATTGGCTTCTTTGGGTACTAAGCTAGTAGGTGAATAAAGACTTGTTTGTCATAAATATTCAATTTTTGGATGACAATTTGCCAGCTCCATGCATTCTTGAGACTTTGCTTTGAGACAAGTTCCATGGATCTTTAGACTCCATTAGCATTCTGGAGCATAGAATTGGTATTATTTTTGGGAGTTCCATTTAGTACGAGACTTGGCTTTGAGGCAAGTTCCTTGTATCTTCAGAATTCCATGAACGTTTTGGAGCAAAAATTTTGTGGGGCTGTTAATTATTTTCCAGAATTCTATTTTGTAATTCGTCAAGGCATTTTTATGTTTTATAAATTATGGATTAACAGTAATATAAACTCTGAATGTTAGTAGGATTGGTTAAATAAATTTGTAAGTCACCAATCTTATTAGTCAAGTTAGAAGGGTAAAGATCTGTCTTCAACCATGGTAACGTTTAAATACTTGTACACCCTCATCGGGATTCAGAAGGAGAGGCAAGAATTGAAAATCATTGTGCACAAACTCTGTTATTCCTTACTTGTGGATTTTATCTTGATAGAGGCATCAAATGATTGTTTGGAATACCCACCCCACCTTTCCCTATAGATAGGTTGCATCTCTTCTTTCCCATACTTGATCTGCAGTTCTTATAATTTGGTTGAGCTTTTCTATTGTGGCAACATATAAGATTGTGTGTTGTTGCTGTAATTCATGCTAAAAAAATCTTGCATTGATGGAAAAATCAAAATTATATATTTTCATTGCACGATTCAGACAAACTCCAAGTTATCAAATCTGCTGAAATAGATTTGATTGGACAACTATTTGGGAAGTTTATGAGCTCCTGTTTGATAAGTAAAAGAGGGTTTTGTATTAAAGTTCCGAAATATGTTTATGCTGTAGCACACTCCACTCCATCGATGATGTTTCATAACCTAGATGTAGTCTCTTTTGAGTTAGAAATATTGCAAAGTTTTCTCCATTGATATGTATTTGTTACAAAGTAGGCCAAAACTAAATAAATGCACATATTTCCTTCGGAAACCAGTCTAGCCTATAGTTTAGTAGGTTATAAAGTGTTGAGGGGATTTACAGCTTGAGAGGAGTCTTTTGACATATATCACCAATAATTGTACTGCCAAGTCCACCCAAAAAGGTTACTAGAGATGTATACCGATGAAATCAGCATGACACAAGGAATCTTTTGAGATAAGCCTCCCATAATGGTGCTAGTAGGACCCAGAATTTCAAAGATGTAGGAATTTCATTGTTGTATTGTAAAGGCTAGGGTTTTCAAGGTCCTAAGGACAAGGGAATGCCATGTGCTATAGCTCTCTGATATACCAAAGGGTTTCCAACAATAGTATTGAATTGAATCCTTCATGGCACCATCTATGGAGGATAGATCGTATCCTTGGCCATACTAGCCAATTCCCTAGTATGCGAGAGTTGCCTCCCCAAGTGTTGTTCCCAGTGTACTACAACAATAGGATGGCCACAAGTTTATGTAAGGATGGTTTCAAGTGCACCTAGAAGGCTTCTGATATACCCAAGGATACGTGGAAGACAATTTTGTATACAGGTGTTGTTTGATGGGTTACTACTCGAAGGGGTACCAACAAAGGTTACAAAGGTGTCCAACCAAGTGACACCACTTGTATTTTTTGCATGTATTCTTCCCCAACTACAAACTTGCCCATCGAACGATAGATATATGTGTTATTTAAAGACACTAGAACACGTCTCTAACCTAAAAAAAAATATACTAAAATTGGTGTGGGCTCAAGAAAGAGCTCTAATACCACTTATAGTGATCGTTAACCCTTAGACTTGAATAATAAACAAGGTATTCAAATAATATAAATGCAAAAAAGTTGATACAAGAGACAAATGAGATGGAATATGCAAAATATGTCCTTGTATTAATAATTAACAGAGAAAGAAAGCAATGTTCACTGGCTTCCTAAGGTAGGGTGGCCTCTCACTAAGTTGAGCTCCAATTACAACAATACTTGACAAAAACATTCCATATCTTCCTAAGTCTATAAATAGATTCTCAGTAGAAAAATCCTAACTACTTGCGGTCCCATCATTAATGAGTACCAACTACCTAGTGGCCTTATTTGATAAAGAGGAACCTTTTACATTAAATAACTATCCACTGACTATCCAATGGGCCTTGTTACCCCCTGAAATGTAAGAGTAACTAGAGGAGATCTTGTCACTTATAGACAGTGCTTCAACAAATGAGATCTATGGTTCTCCATGGACATATGGCCAGAGATGCTTCACACATTTGCTCAACTCACTCACATTTGATGATTATGATGCTTGATATACATGAGGTACACTATTTCATTACTTCATATTCGGTGTTAATGTCTCATTTACTTGTCATGAAAGTGGAGATCATTGGTCGAGTCAAATAATGGATCATGATGCTCTAAATTTGTGCCATTTGCCTTATTTCACCATGTTGGATCATCATCATCCTTTAGATAAGTGTTTTCACTCTTGGGTTTGTCATAGCGCAAGTTGTAGGTTGGACAAAGCCAGACCCAACCACAAGGAAAGTGCTACAACTTGGGAATCCTACACCCAATGTCACCTCGATGTAGGTCCCGCACTTCAAGGGAGGCAATCCCGGTGACCCTAGGGGGATTGAGACGGAGATGAAGATGGATGGAAATGAAGCCCCTATAGGTCAATTCTAAGTGGAGTGAAAGGTGGAAAAAGATGCCTTGCAAGTCAAGTAATTGTTGCCCCGCAGGTGTAACACTTCTCTGGATGATTGTACTTGCCTAAGACACAAGAAAAGACACTTCGCAATAGTATATGTTAGTTGGGTCAGCAAGTTAATTTTGCTGTCCCTAATTTGCAGCAATAGATAACAGTATATATCAGCAAGAAGATGGTACTATAAGCTGCTCAATAAATGCTAAAGATCAAATAGAAAATGCAAGAGAAAAACTAGTAAATGACTAGTGAAACTCAAGATGAAAAACCAATACTCTTAGCATAAAAGATAAGGTTGTTGTATACACTTGTCTGCAGCAAATTATATCAGCCTTATGGCTATAACATTCAACGTATTACAGCAAGAAAATCAACCACTGAAATCTCCTCAAACTTTTCCAAAAAGTGCGTTGGACCAGGGAGAACAAGTATGCAAACTTTGAGAAAAATCCAATGGTTGATAAGAGAGTTATTCAAGCAAGTAAGTTAGATTTTCTGCAGCCCTAATGGCTGAAGATGCAATTTTGTAATAGAAGCAATAAGTAGCCCCTAGATGGGGATGCCCTAGAGGTTGTGAGGTGCCCAAGGCACAAGGAATACAATCCACTTTGCAAGAAGTAAAAATGACCAAAAATAATGTTTCCCAATGCAATATTTTATTTCTCCAATGCAACAAATCAATGACTAGTGCCTTTACTATTGGGTTAATGGAGTCACAAGGAGCTTAGAGAAGCTACCTCCTTGGGGGTGTAAGCCCTTTTACTTCCCAAGGCAAGTTTCTCTAAGCTAGGGTTTAAGCTAAGAGGGTGTGTGCCCTTATACTTCTCTTAGCAAACCCTTGTAAAATTAATGAGATGAAGCAAATAAAATGATGAAGGCTAAGTGGGGGTATATGCCCTTATACTTCCCACCTAGCTCCTAGCATAACAATACTTGAACTTGAAAAAAATGATAGCATAATAGTAGAAAACCATACCAAGATCAAGAGAAATGCCAAGCTAAATCACCACAAGAGCTAGAAAGCATCATCCAAAGCTAGTGCTAGGCCTCCTCCATCAACCATTCATAAACATAGCCATAAAACAAGTGCACAAGAGATAAAAGAGCCAAGTGTGGCACAAATTTCAGACCAAGGCCTCTCACAAGAGGGAGAGTTATGATTAAAATGAGATCTTATGATCTCTATTTATACAAAATGTAGCTAGCATAGCTTGTCCACAAATTAAGGAGTAAAACACAAGATTAGGGGTCAACAACCCTAATCTTGCCCACTTAACAAAGTAATATTAAACAATTCACTTTTTGCACAAATAAAACCCTAATTTAGGAGGACGTCACCCCTTTAGGGGACGTTTTGCCACTTTGAGGAAGTCGATGGTGTTGGAGAAGTGTGGATAGGCCTCCAAAGTCCACATGTCAAGCATCTAAACACTCTTATCATGGTAAAGACCCTTCGCCTCCTCAAACGTCCATGTCCATGTGTCAAAGAGTGGCACCTCACCACCATGCACTAGCCCCCAAAAGCATGACGTCAAGCTAGAAAATAAGACATTTTGCCCCTCCTAGGAAAAAGGTTTGGCAAGTGAGGGTTGGGCTAGGTTTTCCAAGTCATCATCAAGGTCATCCAAGTCTGATATCTCTCATCTGACATGTGGGCCCCTGGCACCCAACATGTGGGCTTGCATCCCCATGGAAGCCCAAGCTAGGCTTGTTCTCCCAAAATTGTCCACCAACTAGGTCCTACAAAGACAAATGAACACGCCCTCCAAGGATCTCAAGTCATAACATCATGATAAGTGGATCCAATCAATAAATAAGCCATCTAAGCATGTGCATCAAAGATCACTATATCAAACAATTAACAATTAACAAGGTGTCCTATTGGGTAGGTCTTGCCCTAGGTTAAGGAGAACTTCCAAGATATCCCTCTCTAAGCCATGTAAAGTGGATGAAGTGGTAGGGGTCAAGACTCAATGAGCATAGGGCTCATGACATACAAGGGGTCGTAGTGTCTCATTCATGGGTGCCTTTGTAGAGGGGGTGTGGTACCTTCGTCCGCAATGCACTTTTTCCAAGCCCATTAATTGCCTTTTATCTTTCTTTCTTTATTTTCTTTCAATATAGCATAAGGAGAGATTGAAGGTCACTACCCTAGCGTGGTGACCAAGTGGTGGCAATGTCACCCACAAATACCTAATGGAAATGAGAAGGTTGGCTCGTGATGAGACCCCCTTTCTCTCAGCCATGCAACTGAGAGCCATTGCCCTGGTTTGGTGACCAGATGATGACAATGTCATACCACTAGATATCCATGGACGTGATAGGTCGGCTCGTGATGAGACCTCCTATCCTTCAACATCCTTTTAAGCATTCTTTATTCTATTGTGGGTCCCCTTTATTCAAAGATAAGTGTTTCATTGTTTTTCTTGGGTGATCCCTGGGCGAAGCATCTAGAAGGTTTACATAAGGCTTTTATTTTTTATCCAACATCAACCCCTTTGGGCCCTTTAGCCCCTTCTTCCCATAGAATGAGGGACAACCCCTTCTTGGGTCAATACACCCTAAAATCCCAAGAGATAAGGAAATGGAGGGGAACAATGATGGAAAGTGTTAAGTATGGTCGGGAAAGGTACGATGGCTCATTAAGGGAGTTCCCAGTAGCAAACCCATCCCCAAGGAAAACCACTTACTAGGGCACAATGTCAACCACCAAGGTGAAGCGGGGCAAAAGGCATAATGTCCAGGCACGTATCATGAAATCTAGAGAAATCTAAGATACAACATAATCAAATGGCTTAAATATTGAAATGATGATCACCATAATACTGACTTGCACCTCATGGAGCAAGGCCCACTGCCTTCCGAAAGCCAGCTGGTGTCGTGGATGTTATCTGTAAAACTGTGACCATCTATGGTGGTTAGTGGGTTTTCCATCTATCCAAAAGGGTATTGCTAGTCATGTAGTCTCTCGGCACTCCATATCTGCAACCTGAGGGCCTCGAGACATGATCTCCGTAGTTATCCACAAAATGGGGATAATAGGGTTGAGTCGTACTACTGGGGGATTTGAGAGGTATAGCATGTCCATATCCCAATCCATACTTAACACTTTTCATCTTTCCAGATTTTCGTTGTCCCACTCATGAGTTAGTTGTCATATGTCACAAAAAAGGGTTCATGCTTCATAGTCCCATGAGAAGAGCCTCGCTGTAAAAGAGTTGTAAGCTCGAGGTGAAGAGCAAAAAAAAATAAAAATAAAAACTTCAAAATCCAAAATAAAGGTTGAGCAATTCCCCCTCGCTATGAGGCCATTACCCCAAGTCCTACGCGTAAAAGCATCTCTAAAAGAAAAAAAGACTAGGTGAAATTGAAACAAAAACAACAATGTAAAACAAAGAAAAAAGCAAGGGGTAGTAAGAAACAGTGTCGACGAAAGGGTAACTCAATGCATAAGTGCTCACTCATATTTCAAAGGCACTCATGTGGATGAATATCTTAAACAACCTCTTCATAACCATGCAATTCAACTCCTGAAGTTACCCACCAAACCATACCATCTTTGACTACACATGCTCCTTGATTGGTGTCCTAGGAACTACTTCTCTTCTTGGGTGTTGACACATGTAATAGGGGTTAATGATGCCTCCATCATACCTAAACTTAGCCAATTGTATGAATTCTATGAGTTACTGTGAAGTTAGAAGATGATACTTGATGTTCTCTACCTAATGGCATTTGCATTTGACGTGACTCACTTTTTTATGTTGCATTGGATTTTTGTACATGCCTCGGGATTGATGACTAATTTGGGTCCCTTGGACCTTGCTTTGGATGATGGAGGTTGTCCCACCTTACGAGGAGGTCGTTGGGGCTTCTTGAGAAGACGTTGCATCTTTTTAGTGGAACATTGCACCTTGTAGAGGGAATGTTTCACTTTGGACACCTTTTCATGCCTTTCACATGACTTTTGAGTGAATCATCCACTTTTGTGAGCCCACACATGCCACACGTGAAAGATTTACATGCTTATGAGGAGGATGACTTAGCACTTGAGGAGGTTTTACTTTATTTAGGGATCATCTTTGGTGTCTTTTGACTCATTCACTCATGTATAATGGATATTTTATGTATTTTTGACCATATATCTAGGGTTTGTAAAGAGATAATGGTATTTTATATTTTCTTAGGCTAAAAGCTAGGAGAATATTATTTTTATATTGAGAGGGTTGCTAGATATCTTCGTATAAATAAGAGAAACACCTCTACTAGAACTTGTGGAGAACAGTACTTGTCTACTATTATGATTATCTTTTTGATATGGATGGAGAACTAAAGCACTCTCTTTGAGGAAGAAGTCTTGTGGATGCTTTACAATTTCATGGATGTTCTTGGATCTAGGGTTTTATGGATGAATCGATTTATTGAGTAAGTGATCTCTCTTAATCCTTGTGGATTTTGTTTATGAATGGTTGTAAGTGTGGATCTTCTTCTCTAGTGTTGGTAGTGCACCCTCTTTCTCTTTTCTTCAAAAGTCCCTTCTTCAAACCCTTGGAAGATTAGTAGTGGAGTATTTTCCCCTTGAATTATGTTGAAACTTGTAAGGCACTAGGAGGATTTGTTACGGCTTCTAGTGGAAAAACCTAACTATCACCCTAATTTCATTTACACTCCCTCAAAAGAGGCCTTGATTGACCCCATATGCCCAAAAAAATTAGTAGGCACTAGTCTTTTCTTATCTAGTCAATCTTAAACTCAAAATTCCAAAATTTTCTTTTGTATTAGGGTAAATCTAAGGTTTTAACAACTTATGCTTAATTTTCAGCCATCAAAACCCTAGACATCTAGGGTTTCCCTTGCATTTTTGACATAAAAATCATTTTTATGGGAAAATTGCCCTAGCTGGTTTGTATTACAGCACTTTTAGGACTGGACGTCTTGGTCTTTTTGGCTGTTGTATGCTCTTAAATTTTTAGAAATTGGCAAGTTATATAAATCCTTGATTTATTCATTGTTTTAGCCATAAAATCACTTGCTTATAATCTGTTTAAGTGGCTTAAACCTACTGTTGTTATATCTTGTTTACTACTGTAATTTCTTATCTTTTATGCAAGTTTTATGACAGCCTTGGTAATTTTCAAATCTTGACTGTTTTGGCATAATTTTCCATTGGATAATCACTTAGTAAGCCCTCTAAAATAGCCCCAAAGTGAGAAAACCTAAACCTGAAATTTACTTTGAGTAACCACCTAATCTATAACTCATATATCATAATCCATTGGTGGTAATTTGGGTAGTAACATAGGTGACCTTAGACTAGACTTTGTCTTGCCTTAGGAACTCTAGGTGCTACTAAGGAAGCCTTCCTTGTGTTGGACTTGTCCTTCACTAAAACAAGGGAAGTAGTTGTCTATGTGATAGTGGAAACACCTCCATATTCCGCTCGCCTTTGTACCTTGTGAAGGCTTTGCACTAAGGCACAAAATTGTGTGATAATAGGCCTTATTCAATTGATGCATGTGTCATCCTTTTTTGAATAACTCCTAATCACCCTAAAGTAGGGAGGTTAGGGTAGGACCTTAACAAAAGAAAACCTTAAAACAATCGTTTCTAAGGTTTCCCCCCCACTGTGCCAAAAAATAATGACCCTAAAGCAAGAGGAAGAGTTGTGGTGACAATGGGCAACCTTCCTAAGTGCCCCTAGGGTTGCACTTTGTTACAAGACTTTGTAACAGTTTAAGTGTAGATTTGGGAGGTAACATTTAGCATTGAAGAAACTTGCCTTGTTTTTCTTGTTTGAGGTTACGCCTAATGCTCCACCACATTGTAGGTTGGAAATTTGTTGGCTTCATCATTGGCCAATTGATAACTCAACAATACCTCTTTATTGACTCTAACTTATTGTACTCATGGACTTGATTGAATATAACTTGGTCATTCACTTCCTAGAAAGTTGATCACATCGTGGTGCCCAAAAGGTTCTTAACCAACAAGTTTGGATTCCATAAGCTGAGTTAGCTCCCAAGTCCTACACTTTGTTACTCACTTGCAAAGTCCCTCACTGGCTTGGCAACTACAGTTCAAAATATGAAGGTATGATGGCTTCGATGGCACTTTTTCGTTTGGATTGTTAAGTCAACTTCAAGTTTTCTTCTGTGTTCATTGTTGTCCCTTCCCAAAATGATATGGATATTCCAAATGTTGAGGTGTCGCTTTTTCACACAATTTCTAATAGCGAAATCTCCTCATATACCAATTTAGGAAGTTTTATCCTTCAAGATGATGTGTCACTTTCTAGATCGATCTCTGAGTTTTTTATCAAATAAAACTCCAAAATAAGGACATTAGAGTCAACATATAATGGAATTAGAAGTATACAACTAACAGTTCATCAAATATGACACAACCAAGAAAGAGCATTACACAATTCATACATGGAATTCTATCTATATGTCAAAAAGCTCTCTTGTGGCTCAGTGGTTGGGATGCGATGCCGCTATGTAATAGCCCAGGTTCAAACCCTAGCAGGTGTATAATGGAATCAGAGGTATAGAGGCAATAGTTCATCAAGTATGACACAACTAAGAAAGAGCATAGCATAGCTCATACATGGAATTCTATCTATATATCAAAAAGCTCAGTTATGGCTTAGTGGTTGGAATGAAGTGCTGCCATGTAACAAACAATGGAATCAGAAGTATACAGCTAATAGTTCATCAAATATGACACAACCAAGAAAGAGAATAATGTTTAAAAACTGATCTCAAACACTTAGCCAACACTAGATTTCAACGTCCTATAGTTATTCACCAATAAAGCAAGGGTACCACATGCATTTACTGTAACTATGCACAGAAATACAAGAGACTAAGCAATCTGAAAATTACAGCAGCGGAAAAGTAAATGAACAGAAGCACATTCACCATATTGAACACATGAAATTTCTGGGCAATGCCCTTGGAAAAACCCACAAGGGGAAAACCAGTCTAGGAGAGATTTTTCTTATTGAGCTCTTAGGAAAATTCTGAGTTTTACAGCAGCAACATTATCAACATAAAACGTACAGCAATAACTAGTAAACAGAACCAGCAGACCTCCTCGAAATCTGTGCCAAAGACCCTCAGAAAAATGCACCTGATTTCTGCCTTGAAATCCGTGCCACTATTTTTGTTGTACGGCTGTACTATACGGCCTTCTTCTGGCAGCAAATATGTCCTCGATTTCTGTGCTTAACAGCTGCACCTAGCTGTACGAATTTCTATCTCCTAGCACCTTGGAAATCATGCCTATCTTCAGCAGAAAGGCTGCCTCAATTTTAGTGCCAAACACTAGCTGTACGGCCCTCTTTAATGCTGATATTTCTTGGGATGCATGCCTCTTTCCCTCCTTGGGATTTGTGCCTCTACCTTTGGTTGCTACTCTTTCCTCTAGCTCAACTCTCAAGGAAATTGTGTCTCTTCAACTTCCTCTCTCACTCTCCTCAAAAGGTGTGCCCCATCTCTCCTCTAGTATTCCTTTTATTACTCATTAATGAGTAACTCCTCTAACCCTTGGTCTCCCTTGAGTGACTCTTCACCTTCCCTTGAGATCAACGGTCACGACTTAATCTTTCGTTGAGTTCACTTAAATCACTTAATCACGACTTAATCTGTCTACTCAAGGTTGGTCTTGGCTGCAACCTGGCCAAGTTCTTAAATTTTGGGGGATTCCCTTAGCTTTTCAAGCCTCCCACAAAGAGCTCTGTGATACAATTATCCAAAGGATTGATATGAAAATTGATAAATGGATTACAAATCCCGTGACCTTGGATGCCAAATTCCAGATCTACATCAAAATCCTGGCTGCTACACTCCTGTTGGGTTCTGTCTGTTAGTGCTTCACAAGGGCTGGAAAAAATTCTCAGGACTTTTCATTGGGCTAATTCCAGTGGGAGGCTTCGATTGAGTTAATTGGAACCTGTGTTATCTACCAAGAGAATGGGGAGGGATGGGAATCAATCACACAACACGCACACACCCAGGCCTAGGCACTTTGTGCAAAGTGGATCATCCGAGCAATTGATGGAAAGGAAGCATGGAACATACTGCTCAGATATCGCATACCTTTAGATCCCCTCAGGGTAGAAATGCCTGGAAAGACCTAAATCTTCAGACTCCGATAACCATTCCAGCCCATGTAGAGATTATAGGAATGTCTTTTGCAAAGAGTGTTTGGAATGCATGGGAGGCTCTCAAGACTAAGCTCCATTGTAAAGGTCACTCGCTCAGAACATGACTCTCCTTCAATGAACACTCCATTTGGTGGTACTGGTCACCTGTTCAGCTGTATAAAGGCAAATCTCTGGTAGAAACTGCCTGGTTCTTAGCCAAGCATCTGTTTTGGCAAGGCATCAAAAAGGTCACGAACCATTTTGATGCTCAGGCCTGGGAGTGGAAGGCTTGGGCCTTGAGCAGATTTAAAAGCAGAATTTCCTTAATTTTGGAATGGGTCAAAAGCCTTATCCCAAACAATATGTTCATCAAACTCAGGTTGCAAACTTCAATAGTTTGGTGAAGGGACTGGAGATGGAAATATGCCAAGGCCTTTCAAGCAATACATGCCAGCTCATGTGTATAGATGGTTGTGAGTACAAAGCCTGTCTTGGATGCCAAACTTAACAAATCTCCTTCCTTTTTTCTCTTATTTGTCTGTTAGAATTATTTTATAGATTCCCTTTTCTATTTGTTGGTTTCATAATTTTGTATAATAATATTATAGAATTCTCTTTTTTCTTCCTTTAGTTTGTTTCAGATGGTTTTCAGAATCTTTGGTTTAATCTTTAATTCTCAATCGCTAGATAGGTAGGATAAGGTATTTTTCGGTGGTTTTATTTTAGGCTGACCTTGTTGGTTGGTATTATTTTTCTTTTTCTTAAATCAAAACAGAAAACTTGGTTCTATAGGCTCTCAGATCTATTTGGAAGCCTTTTCTGGAGCCAAAAAAGGCATTCTTCACTTGGCCATGGGCCCTTGGCAACCTAGCTCCAAACGATCACTTGTAACACTTAGACGTGACCCAGCTAAGATGCCCATTGTGTGTCAAGAAGGAAACCATAAAGCATTTGTTCTAGTTTTGTGATTTTGTCATATCCGCCTGAGAATGGGTTTCTAAGTTCTACAGCCAGCTTCTCCCTTCCCCGTATCCTCGAAATCCAACCTTTTAGGGGATGAGTTTAATGCAATATAGCAGATGATCAGAACAGAAATTCTCTTCTTCATTTGGAAAAGAAGGAATGAATCTTTGTTTAAAAGAATCCAACATAGTAAAGGATTTACCTAACATGATGGCTCCCTGATATGTGCAAATCTCCATTTGCAGATTACAGTGAAGGTTCAGAACCTGCACTAGTTGCTCAAGTTTTGGGGTGGTGCACCTTTCAACATTAGCAGGGAACCCTGTGCTAACTCCCCTGCCAACTCAGTTCAGTCTCACAGGTCTAAAGGCTGACCTTGACACCATGCCGGTTGTTCTGTCCGTGAACCAGAAGAGAGGCACCATACTTGGCCTCCACTGCCCGCCCCTCAGAACAACAAGTTCCCACAACTGGCCTTGGCCATTTCTGAGGTTAAGAAGCCTTCTAAGCCTGAACAGAGCAACAATGGATGGGAGCCCATCATCACTGATCCTAAGCCAATTATTGACAGATGGGGGTCGCCCCCCAAAGATAAAGACGACAATCCGCCCAATACAGGCATGATCCCTGCTGCCGCATGATGTTATGCAGGCCAGCTAGTCCTTGTCTTAATTCTGTGGTACTCTGACATAATTTTGATGTACTCATTATTTAGCATGTCTGACAATTTTGTTTATGCTTTAAAAGCTTATTAGCTGACTGTGTTATGAGCTAGGGGAAGCTGTTTGGTGTGCCCATGTTTTGTCTATAAAATGCCATATACATATTTTGATCAATATAATAGTTAAAGGAAGCATTTTATTCATGAACAGAGAAAAAAACTTGAAATGATCAAAACATTTCCAAAAACTATAAAATGCCATGTACATATTTTGATCCATAGAATAGTTAAAGAAAGCATTTTATTCATTAAAAACAGGGAAAAAACCTCAAATGATCAAGATGTTTCCAAAAACTGCATGGTACAGTGGCACAAACGCTAACCATTTGAAATGTCACCCACTTGGCATGCTCCAAACAAGCACAAATAAACCAAAAATATATATTTTATATTAATTAAAACATTTGATCCACGGGCTACACACAAACCTTATACATTCGTCAATAAGCAGTAGAGCAATGAAGCACAGAATGAAACCATACATGCCCACGTTCGGCGGTTACCGCCAACTCCCCTGAGTCATTGCCGATGGTCTCTGAGACAGCAACAATCTTCTCTGGATTACAATCCAATATGCAGCATTCATCATTCACTGAGTCAATGTTATTGGCAGTCTTTCCTCTCTTTCTGGCTGGCTGAAGAACGTCAGGAGGTTTCTCTATAATTACCACCTCGCCATGATCATGATCATCATGAACAGCAGCATCAGAAGCCCTTGAAGAATCTAAAGGCCCTTTTAGGGACTGCCCAGATTCAGAATCCGTTGCTCCTCCTCCTCCTCCTCCTCCTCCACCTCCCTCCTCGTCTGAACTGATTTCAAGCACATCGGTCCCGGAACTCATCCCTAATTCAATGTCTTAGCCCTAGTGCTGATAAAATGAGGTATCAAGCATGAGCTCTACTGTCTGAATTCAGTAGAGCCTATCCAAAACCCAGCTGCAAGCCTCTGAGTGCTCAAAATTCGGGTAAAATTACACAGAACATGTGAATAATATGGTCCCAAATATCCAATGCAGGAAGTCCTTCTCGCTTCTAAACCATGAATTACAGTAGCCTGTAGAATAAATTATTTTTTAAGAGTGCGTACAATGTATGCTTCTGAATAAATCAACCGGGTCCCCAACCAGTATATGATATTTGGAGATGACATGCGGTTTTACCCTGCAAACTTGAGAGCACTAGAGAGCATACCTTACATACAAATAATAATGGTTATGGCGCAGCATGGACGATCAATGGGTTTAAAGTGTGAACATGAACATCGAAACCAATGAGCATGGACTTCAATGTCCTCTGAACCTTCAATTCAATTCGAACTCAAGTTCAAAACCACCCAAATGGATTTTGTCATTCTTGAATTGAATTCCTTCCTTTTCTAACTTTAATCCTCCTTGAAGGGTGATTTGGTTTGAGGATTGAGATTAGAAATGAAACGGATTTTCATGTCTTGGATTTCTTCATCTTCAAGCTTTCCAGGCCGGCGCTACCACGCCTTTAATTAACAGACAGTTACGTTGTGTTTTGCATGAGAGGTAGGAGAGCGTCTCAATCTTCGGTCAATGTTCTTTAGAAATCGGAGTCTAGAGCTACGCGGTTGTGAGCTTTCAAGAATATGCTCTGCACCTTCCTTCGAAATGGGTTGGTCAAGTCATGGCCTAGTCAGATGTTTTGTCTTGGGATCCGTCAGGGATTTCATCCAAACCCTTAATAATGCCATGTGTAGTTTCCACCTTTCATTTTACCGCATGAGAAATTGCATTACCCTTCCGTAGCATGGCACGTCCGTCCAGAGGTTTTTGATAGAACGTCCCTATCAAGATCAATCTAGGATATATATAAAAACGTTGACATGTACCACAATTCTAAAGTTGCTTTTTATGCTTTTTTATTACGATGTTGTACTTCACACTAATTACATACATGAAATGACGGTTCTTCATGGAATATGTTATTATTGGGTTATATGTTATAATTCGTTGGATTTTGACCAATGTCTAAATCCACTTAAAAAATTTACTTGAAATAGTTACTTTTCAATTTTACTTGAGATTTATGATTTATGTCAATTTTACTTGAGATTTATGATTTATGTTTGGTTCCAAGTATATCAAACCACTAAGTGTAGGTTTTTACAATGAGTTGTGATGATGTTTGAACTTAGTTTTTTTTATAGTGAGTTATGCTCATGCTTGAACCTTGTGAAGATGAATTGTGTGTGAGTTTTTGAAACATTCAAAATTTTGAGTGGGCAACCATTATCATGAAAAAAAAAAAGTAAAAAAAAAAAAAAGGTGTTGAATTAAGATTGTAGAGTATAAAAATTATTAGATAACAGTTGTGAAATATCAATAAAATAATTATAAAACAGTGGTGAAATAATAATAAATAATCATCTTCAAAAGGCTTAAGCATCATCAATATCAAATAATTGATACATTTGCATAGATAAAACAATTTATGGATATGATGCATGAACTTTGTAGAGATAAACTATATTAAAGATTTTGAAACATCCAACTTTTTGAGTGGACACTCCACCTATCATTAGGAACTATTGGAAGCATAATATGTTAGGGTTACTAACTTGACAAAATCTGAATAGTCAAGTTATAGGAACGGTCATCGGGGGTCCAAGAGACTTTTTGGAAGATGAATCCAAACATCAGACATCAATGTGTTTATATTTGTATCATATTAATGAATAATACAACTCACGATTATATCCATTTTCATCTGTTCCAATAGTTGTATCAGAGCTCGTAGTTTTTAGGCCTAAAACATCTTATGGTAGTTGTCCATAGTAGGTAAATTTTGAGTGTTTTGTTTGCAAAAACGTCTCTTTGCGCCCCTCTGCTTGCCAATCTACACCCATCTACTTGCAGTTGTTCTACCTATGTCTCTCATCTCTGTCATTCACACCCATCCACTCTCTCCCATGTGCAACCTGACCACACCTCCTGGAAACCCTAGATCTGTCCAGAAACACCTTTCCTTTTCCATTTACGCGGCGCATCGTCATGCCCAGCGTTGCGCAGTTTCCTTGGATTCTTCATGGTGGATTTGTTCTCGCATTTTCTTGTTTCTTCATCGTTGGATGAGATCTCCCATCTCCCGCTCAAAATTATAATATCTACATTCACGAATTGCACAACCTAAGATTCCATGGCATTAACATAGTCAAAGTTGTGTCCATGGTTTTATGGTTCCATGGCCACGAGAATGGCAGTGAGCACTGAAATTTACACACAACCCTTGCAATCCTCCTCCTCCCAGTAGAGATAAGGTTGTATTCATCATGGTTCTCGTGGTTTCAAGCCCGAATTACAACGGTTTGACGTCTAGTAATAACAGGTCGTGCAAACTATCAATCAAAAGGTGCCCTTGCTCAGTTTGTAGTCATTTTTAGAAGGTGGAGTGGGAGTTTCTCACAAACAAAAAGTGGAGTGTGGGGATAATCTCAACGACATTTGCCCTTGGCCCACCATATTTATGTGCCCTAGTCGTTGCCCTTGTGTGCGTCATAACATTATTTATGTGCCCTAGTTGTTTCCCTTGTGTGCGTCATAGCATTTGATTTTCTATTGGTTGAAGCCTCTACGTCAAGTCACTCAAGCTGCATTGAGGTCTTGTTGTTTTACTAGTGAAGGCAAAGCTCATGTGGCCCCAAATATTAAAGATTTTGAAACATCCAACTTTTTGAGTGGACACTCCACCTATCATTAGGAACTATTGGAAGCATAATATGTTAGGGTTACTAACTTGACAAAATCTGAATAGTCAAGTTATAGGAACGGTCATCGGGGGTCCAAGAGACTTTTTGGAAGATGAATCCAAACATCAGACATCAATGTGTTTATATTTGTATCATATTAATGAATAATACAACTCACGATTATATCCATTTTCATGTGTTCCAATAGTTGTATCAGAGCTCGTAGTTTTTAGGCCTAAAACATCTTATGGTAGTTGTCCATAGCAGGTAAATTTTGAGTGTTTTGTTTGCAAAAACGTCTCTTTGTGCCCCTCTGCTTGCCAATCTACACCCATCTACTTGCAGTTGTTCTACCTATGTCTCTCATCTCTGTCATTCACAACCATCCACTCTCTCCCATGTGCAACCTGACCACGCCTCCTGGAAACCCTAGATATCTCCATAAACACCTTTCCTTTTCCATTTACGCAGCTCATCGTCATGCCCAATGTTGTGCAGTTTCCTTGGATTCTTCATGGTGGATTTGTTCTCGCATTTTCTTATTTCTTCATCATTGGATGAGCTCTCCCATCTCCCGCTCAAAATTATAATATCTACATTCATGAATTCCACAACCTAAGATTCCATGGCATTAACATAGTCAAAGTTGTGTCCATGGTTTTATGGTTCCATGGCCATGAGGATGGCAGTGAGCACTGAAATTTCCACACAACCCTCGCAATCCTCCTCCTCCCGATAGAGATAAGGTTGTATTCATCACGATTCTTGCGGTTTCAAGCCCGAATTACAACGGTTTGATGTCTAGTAATAACAGGTCGTGCAAACTATCGATCAAAAGGTGCCCTTGCTCGGTTTGTAGTCATTTTTAGAAGGTGGAGCGAGAGTTTCTCACGAACAAAAAGTGGAGTGTGGGGATAATCTCAACGACACTTGCCCTTGGCCCACCATATTTATGTGCCCTAGTCGTTGCCCTTGTGTGCATCATAACATTTGATTTTCTATTGGTTGAAGCCTCTACGTCAAGTCACTCAAACTGCATTGAGGTCTTGTTGTTTTACTAGTGAAGGCAGAGCTCAAGTGGCCCCAAATATTTTGATTCCTCTCTTTTAATTTTCTTTTTCAACAGTACTGGGCTTCTCCATTTTTAGAGAGGGAATCTCAAAACCCTTCAACACCCATATTTGGCTATCCGAACATTTTTGTGCAAGACCTCTTTGAGCACGCTGGTGTTTGAAGATGTGTTTTAACATTATGACAATGATTGTTTGGTCTATGTCTTTGCCTTACTAGTTTTTCTTCTTCTTTAATATGAATTGTGTGATGTATTATACTAGGATGAAAACCACATAAATCTTCATAAGACCATGCTAAGACATCTCTAAATTCATAGAAAAGATCTGTAAATTTTTGCTTCTCTTGTTCTGAACATTGAGCTCCAATATTTAGAGCCTTTGGGTCTTCTTGAGTCCTAATGTTCATTGGTGTTTCCTATCTTTCTTTTTTATTCCTCCTCTTTCTTTTCCTTTTTATTGCTTACATCATTGGATGAGAATGAGCTTTCTAGAGGAGTCAACCCCTTCGGAAATTTATTGTCTTCTAGAGATATGATCTCCTTCCTTTTCAAGTGCTCATTTTGCAAAAAGGCACATATGCTTTCATCATTAGGAAAAACTTGTCAAGATTCAACATTGTCCGAAAAATGAGGACGATATATTGACATAAAGGTACAATTTGATCTTTCATGGAGCAATTGCCTTGTTGGGATGGCTGCAAAAATAGCTAGCCTATCTACCATTGAATTCAGATCTCTACTCATATGAGTAATATTGAAAGATAAAAGATTAGAAATTAACTACCAAACCACTTGTCTATATATCTTTAACAATTTATTAAATGGGGTATACATTCTTTTAACCAGATTGACGATAAGCTCAGAATCCCCAAATACAGAAAGATGATAAAAACCAAGATTAAAAGCATTTTTTATTCCAAGAATCAAGGCCTCAAATTGTATTACATTATTAGTACATGCAAATTCTAATATGTAAGAGAAATTGTGATTTTTTCCTATAGGTGAATAGAGTATTATACCAGCTCCATTGCCTTCACTAGAGCATGCACCATCAAAGTCCATATGTCGAATATCATCTTCAAAGTCGGGAAGTTGTACAGTGGAATCATTATCTTCTTCTAAAAATATTGAGTATACACTAATATCCTCTTCAATATAATTTACATGTTGTTGAGCTACTCTTTCAATGTATGGTGAGATTCGTCCTTCCCTAAGAACAATGATATTCTTACCGTTTTTGGGAAGGGACATGTGTGTTCCATCCAGTGATATGTATCCACCAGTTAAATCCTACCAGTCTCTTCCTAAAATGGTAGAATAATTTCTTACTAGCATGTCAATTACTTGAATATTCTAGGTGGTCCTAATTTCAGGATGTACACACAAAACCAAAGTTACAAATTTGATTTCATCAATGGTGGTTTGTTGTTGATTATTACATGACAACATACTCTTTGAATTTTCATTGGTGCATGAAAGACCTAATTCTTCCATGATAATTTTAAATATAACATTGGGACCAAATTCCCCATCAATTAGACAACAATGTGCAATCTTATCCATAATCTTTACCGAAACATAAAAAGGAGGATTTTTTATATAATTCCTAGGATTATATACACCTAATTTATTTATATACATTTCTTCTTCATTTTGTTCCTCAGTCAAACTAGAAACAGTGGAAGCTTTACCTTCCATAAAATATTTCAGGTGCTTTTACTCTTCGGGAATAGTTACGATGTCTAACAAATATACATTTGTTTTAATGTTAGCCAATTGTTTCAAAATATTATATTTTGATGAAGAAGATGAGGTTGAAATTACCTCTGGACTCTAAGTACCCCTTGTGATTTGAAGATCAGTTTGATGAGAGGATGTACTTGGATAAAAAGTGGTTTTAGGAGGACCAACCTTGTTTTGTTTTGATAGGATTTATTTTGAGTATCAACCATCATTACATCCTCTTCATAATCCCATTCTAAGGCAACAATCATTGTATCAAATTTTTTACCAAAGATGTATTCTCTCACGTTCTTTTTAATCTCACAAGTGTTCTCATCAAGATTCTCCTCATAAATTACACCAATTTCTTGAGAGTATTGCCTTAGGTTGAAAACCATGAGTTTGATTTCTCAAGGCAGTCTGAGTGGAGGTTTCTGCAGAAGTACAAATCACCCACTTTCTCTCAAAAGAAATCATTATGTTTCTCATATCCAATACAAGTTGCAACACAGTCGATATATCAGTTCATTTGACATAATCCTCAACAAGAAGTATTGTTCTTGTCAACTTCTCCTCAAACTCTAAACAAGTTTGTAATGCAGATCCCAAACTATTAGCATTATTTTCTTCTAACCTATGGCGATAAGAAGATGGTAATGCATTATAATATTGCATCAAAGTAGCTTGATTGTGGGTTGAATAATTTATGGAATATGATTATATAATTTAGTGAAACGTAAGTTAAAAGTTGATTATTTCACCTTTGTTGTAAACAAGATTATCATAATCTTTCAACAAATTTGTTGGACTTTGAGGTTGTTCGTAATTTGATTTAAACCAATAAGATAACTCATCCCAAGTCGAAAAGACTTTAGGCAATAATTCAAAGAAATCAGCAACAACCTTTCCTTCCAAAGAATTAACAAATAATCTCATGCATGTATCATTGTCATTTTCCTCAATGTTGTGACATGCATTTGAAAATGCAACTAAATGTTC
Organism: Picea engelmannii; assembly: GCA_009831015.1. Lineage (NCBI taxonomy): Eukaryota > Viridiplantae > Streptophyta > Pinopsida > Pinales > Pinaceae > Picea > Picea engelmannii. The sequence continues at coordinate 719,848 of ML776697.1, forward strand.
AATGAAGGAAATGGTTCCATTGCTATAGAATTTGAGCAAATGATATTTCAACTTCAAAAGAGGAGTGGTAGCAAGATTCAGATTTAAAGGAGAGGATACATGTCATGGAGTAGCATTTGCATCCTCTTCAAATTGGAATAAACCGTGATGCTTGATCACTTTTGCAGTATTTGTGGTTGATTGGATAGGATTAAAGTGACTATACATGTTTCCGATCAAGGATGAGGAAGAATCTTGAGATGAAGTAGGTCCACTAGTATTACCATAACTATCAAAAGAAGTCATCGTGAATTTCTTGGGAGAGAAATATATTGATAAACTCGTAACTTCAGTATTAGAATCAGATAGGGATTGTCGAAGTCTTGGATGAATGTTTTCTAGGACTACTTTCCTTCTTCTGATCTCAAAGAAAGGATCAAATTCATGAGGCTCACCTTTTGTTTATCTTGATGAATGAGATTGGGTGGTCATAAGACAACCTTCTAACAAGGAGGTTGATTATGAGCTTGCCTTTGAATTGCTTCTCTTTGTTCTTGAATTTCAATATCACAAGCGATAACTTTCCAAGAACGTTCAAGCTCTTCATAGCTGAGGGAAGTTTCTAAAACAAAATCAAAGAGACCTGAAGTGATACTTCTTTGTTCAGGAAGACGAAACCTTAAGTTTGGTTGTTGTGGGGTAGCCAAAGTCATTAAACCAGAAAACGAACCAGAGAGTAAAAGAACTTCTCCCTACTATGGTCACCAAATAAATGTTGATGCGAGGAATGGTAAAATCCTCACTCAAGCATTTTCAAATCTCCTTGGGCTAAGTGAGATACATTAGATTATAACCCTGGGTTTATAGCCTATCAAAAATCTCAATTAGACCTCAAGAAATACCATTCTTGGATATGATAATAATATATAAATACAAAATTTTGTGTCTTTTGTATAAAAAAAATTAAAACAAAGTAGAAAATGTATTTGCAAAGTGAAATTATGAAAATATGTGAATAAGTAAATGCAATAAAGCATAAATCTGAAAATCACTATACAACAAGTCTCATAAATGAGAAGAAATCAACAAATAGCTTTATTAATCTCAATCTAAGTTACAATTGAGTTTATCTTTTCAAACCCCTACAAAGGTTTGGATCAGTATTACACTTAGAAGTCAAAGATGTTTTTTGACTCATACATAGACAACTAGTGTCAAAAAGATGAAGACTAGAATAGAAAACCAAACTGGATCATTCCAAGATACAAGTGCATCATTGTTTTGAACTCTGCAAAACTAGCATTAATTAGCACTAAAATGAATTCAAAACTTCCAACTAAAACCAAACAGACACTCAAGAAAAATGAATGACATCGGAGCATGTTAACAGTCAATGCTTCCTATTCCTTTCTTCGTCACCTTCAAAGTAACCTTGTTATCAACAAGATAAATCGGCTCTATTGAAACTCAAAATGGAAAGAATCTACAGATAATGACCTCGCTTGAGGCTAGAGCAAACCTTATTAGAAGTTTTACTTCTCTCTTTTTTCTCACTTTCTTTGTCTTGCTCTCCTTCTTTTATATCTTCATAAAGTAGTTTGCGCAGTTCAACTACCTTTTGTTTAGAAAAGTTAAATAACTTTATTTACGAGAAGACAACTTTATTTATAATAAGGGTAACAAATATTAAATAATAAGTGTGGTCCCACTAGGTCTTCGTTCCTTTATTTCCAACATTTTCCTTATGACTAAAAAAAAATGATTAAATATTTAGAATAAATCAACATCATGAAATATATCAAAATAATTGGCCCATTCAAAACATACCAAATCAACAAACTTATATCTCCTAAAATATCAAAATGGCATGATGTTTAAAGTACTCAAAATAATATCATATGTTTGTTGTCCATCCAAAATGTGCACCAAGTGTCTAAGTGGTAATGTCATAATACAAATTAAAATAAATCGGGGTATTTCTTTTTGAATAATTTATCCCTTTCCTTTCTTCCTTCTAGTACATTTGGCCTTAGATAGAGAAAGTCCTCATAATAAGACTTTTTCAACTTTAGCTTTACTATTTCAAGGTGCATGTCACTAAAGGTGATATCTCTCTTACCACCATCTGCTTTGGCTGAAGGTTGTTTGGAATGTATGGAGGAGAATTGGGATGCTTATGAGCTAGGTAAGTTGGCAAGTTGCTTTCCTTTGTCAATTTGAAGTTCATTGGGAGGCTGCAAGATACCAAATATATAAAATATGCAGAACAGAAATAAAATGCTAGAAATGGCAGAATAACAGTGAAATATCCAGCATAATCTTCACAATACACAAAAATGATATAAGAATAGCAATGGAAATAACACTTTGATTCAGAAAGCAATGTTCACAGGCCTCTGCGAGGGGGCAACCTCCAATCAAGCAACGCTCTGTTACAATAATCTCCAAGCTAGGGTTTTCATACCCTCGACCCTTATTTATACTAAATATTTCTATTAAAAGAAGCATCTAGAGGAAGATCCTTCTAGAAGCAAAAGCTTCTATTAGGTCTTCTTACATCTGCCTTATTCTATTTTATTGAAAGGCCTTATTAATATTGACCTTTATTACATCCGAATACATTGATCTACCTATGTGCGGGTT